>JACEEZ010015744.1:0-20000 GCA_016584305.1 Chionoecetes opilio
TCTTCTCTCTCTCTCTCCTCTCCCCTCTTTTTTCTT
Organism: Chionoecetes opilio; assembly: GCA_016584305.1. Taxonomy (NCBI): domain Eukaryota; kingdom Metazoa; phylum Arthropoda; class Malacostraca; order Decapoda; family Majidae; genus Chionoecetes; species Chionoecetes opilio. The sequence continues at coordinate 37 of JACEEZ010015744.1, forward strand.
CCTTTCTCTTCTCCTCTTCTCTCTCTCTCTCTCTCTCTCTTTCCTCTTTTCTCTCTCCTCCTCTCTCCCCTCCTCTCTCTCTCTCCTTTTCTCTCTCTCTCTCTCTCTCTCCTCTCTCTCTCTCTCTCTCTCTCTCTCTCTCTCTCTCTCCTCTCTTTTCTCTCTCTCTTCTCCCTCTCTCTCTCTCTTCTCTCTCTCTCCTCTCTCTCTTCTCTTCTCCTCCTCTCTCTCTCTCTCTCTCTCTCTCCCCCTCTCTCTCTCTCCATGAAATCTTTTTGATTACCCCCTTTTTGTTTCCCTCGGAGCCAAAATGGTGCCCAGTACCCCAATATTAAATAGAAAAAACTTTTTTAAATATAATTTAAAAAAACTCTGAGGGTGTGAACCCGTCAGGGTGGCGCGGTTGGTAGAGCTGCGGGCCCCCCCCGTGCAGAGTGCATTCGGTCACCGGCGAGCCTACCAAGTTCGTCCTGGGTGATGGCGCTTGTAAGTCAATAATTTGTATTGGGTACTTGCAAAGGTTTTCTAGCTAGGATCAAAGTTTTTTATTTTATCATGAGGGGTTTTTCCCCTTACCCTGATGACAAGATTTCCTGTGATGTGACTTTTTAAATATAATTATACATAAAAATTTATAGGGGGGCCCTTTAAAAAAAAAAAAGTTGGAATTTTTTTGTTCCAAACCCCGGGGAATTTGTCCCATTCAAGGGGAAATCACCTGAATTTTTTTTAGGAATTCGGCTCGTGGGAAGATGTGCACACATGACCCGAATTTTTCCCTCTGTGACTCGTTGATGGTCATGGTGTTTTTGGAAAATACCCCCTTTTCCCTCCTCCATTTTCACAATTTTTTCCCTTCCCGAATTCGATTCTACTTGTCACAAATTAAGTTTAAACATATTCTCCTTTTTTTCAGTTTGATATGGCAATGGAGCAAAGTTTTTCTTGTGGTTCCCAAACGGAGGAAATTGGGCTCCAAAACCCCCTTTCCCAACAGAGGGGTTCTGGGGTGTTCCCCCCCGTCTACAGCTAAAAAAAGATGACCTCGCGAGTCACGCGGGCCGGGCCCCCATGGGGCCATTTTTGGGTATGGCGCGGATCCCAATGATCCAAAAGACAACATTTCACCAAGATTGGAAGCCCCGGGTACGAGCTCCCAAGAAAGGGTTTCGGCGATCGGAGGCTCAAACTCGAAAAAAAAGGGATTTGAGTATTCTCAAAACCCTCTTCGACGTGGCACAGGGAAAATGCGCTGACCATGATGACCAACCAGGAGGCAAGATTTCCTCCCCCCACGGGAGCCAGGAGTCGAGAAGGATGGGCGGCGTCGATTCCGCCCTTTTGTGCAGGAGACGAGGCAATCTCTTCGCTTGGAAAAGGCCGCTGTTTCTCCCCCGCAAACAAGAGAGGCTCCCGCTTCCCATCTGTGGGCAGTCGAGTCTCGGTCGCCAGCTCAACACTTCAGCTGTGTCTCAGATGAAAAAAGGGAGCAGTTGGAGGAGGAGTCCTGCGAAGGGGGCGAAAGGGCCACGAAGAACATCGTCTCCCCAGCACTGGCGGCCAGCTGGATCGAACCAAGCGACCGATCTTTCCGCGACATACGTTGACTGAAGCCGCACGTTGCCTGGGCCAGAACGTGGATCAACATCAACCGCTCATCCCCCGACCCCAAAACCGTGAAAACATCGTGGGGCCCCAGGCCCCTCAAAGATCAGAGAGGAGTTTCGGAAACCCCCCCCCGTGTGGCCCAACTGGGATGGAAAGCTGTGATGGCCCTGACCACGAAAAAACATGTGGCCCTTTTCCCCGATACCCTTTCCGGGTTTGGAGGCGCCAAGCGCCGTCCCCAAGTTGGGCCGTGGCACGGGAGAGGAGCGGCGGCAGCGGTGGTCTGGGCCCCTGGAGACAGGGGGGAGTCGCGGATAGGTAGTGGGGATGTCCTTCGACACCACGGCACCCCAAACCCCGGCCGAAAAAGGGGCCGGTCCTATGAAAAAAAATGGGAAAGACCTGCTGCTTTTCGCCTTTCGCCCCCCCATATCCTGGAGCTGGGGTACATGGGTGTTGCCCGTTTTCTTGGGTTTTCCCTCATCCCCCCGAGCATTGCTTTAAAACGTTTCCCAAACCATGGGAGAGCCCCCGACCGAGAGGATTGGGCCCGGGAATCATGGGGAGGAAGTGGCGACTGTTCAGAGGACGCAGGATGAGGCTCCGATGGACTTTCAAGCCCTTTTCAAGAGCGTGAGGACCTCCGATGACTCCCGGGAATTTGGTCAAAAATTGTCATCATTTTCCTCGGGGGCCCCCTCCCGGGGAATTCGACCCTTGCTCTGGACCCAATGCCCCGGGCCCAGAGGGGTCAAAAGTCCTTACTCCTTCAAGATTTGGATTTTCCCGGGGGCCCAGTCGCTGACGAAGAAGGAGGAGCGGGACTCCACGGTTGTGCCCCTTGTGTCCGAGCTACGCAAAGGCCGGATTGAGGCTTCTTTCTCGGTTAAGCCCTCGATCGACTCGAAAATCACCCAAAGGCCCTCGGCACCCCGACAAGATCGACCCCGAGATGGAGAGTCGCGCGTCGAAAGTCAAGCCATCTGTGGTACGGTCAGAAAAAAATGGTTTGGGTGTCCTTTTTCGACTCCCCGTGTCCTCGGACCCAAAAAAAGCCAGGTTTGGCCCTCGACGAGAGGAATTTTACGGAGAGGCACGGCTCCCAAAAGAGCACCTCCCAAAGAAATCGGTCCGAGATCTCCACTGGAAGATTGTCAGTGGACGTACTCTCCCCTTCTTTCCGAAGTACACCTGGATGAGGCCTTCCTCATCGCCACCAGACTCGGGCAGATGGGGGCGGGGGTTCCAGCGGTCCTTCAATCGTCCGGAACCCCGCTGTGGTGAATGACCACGCGGGGGAAAAAGGAGTTCGTATCCAAAAGTTTAACGGATCCCCCACAAAGGATGAGGAGCAGCTTCAGTTCCCCCCTTCAAGTGGGGCGGGCCACGGGAAGGCCTTCCCGGGCCCCGGAAACGCACCCGGCCCACACCAGGCCACAGGAGGGAGCCCGGCAAGCACGATACCCCCCCCCTTCGAGCGGCTAAAACCCCAAGAGGGGGGACCCGGAGCCAGGGCCGGGTGAAATGGAGGAGGGGTGGCAAAATTTTTCGTGAACCCTTTGGCGAAAATTTATCAATAGTATTTTTATAAATAGAACATATATCGGGTGGAAAAAAAAGTTCTCAAAATTTAAAATTTTTCTACATACTAAGGGCCACCCTAATATAATATATATATATATATAAAATAAATTATAATATTTATATATATAAAAAATATATATAATTATAATTTTAATATAGTATTATGTATAATTTATGTTTTATTTGTAATGGTGACCCCGTTATATTTTACATTTTTCAGCAAAGAGGGGACGCGATAGTATTCAACTTTCTCGAGCTTTACTGTACCTCCTCTTTCTCCCTTACCCACACCTTCACCGAAAAGTACAGAGTTTAAAGAAAAAGCATCTAAAACTTTTATTCCTCTCTTTGGTGATATTTTTTTAGGTTTAGACAGTTCATTTAAGATTAATTTTTCACCGATATGGCGTAGCATGTCCCAAAATCCCACGCTTGTGTATGAATAGGACCTTCTTTCCCCTCTCTCTCTTCTCTCTTTTTCTCTCTCTCTCTCTCTCTTCTCTCTCTCTCTCTCCCTCTCTCTCTCTTTTCTCTCTCTCTTCTCTCTCTCTCTGTCCCCTCCACGTGTATCTATCTGCAGCTCTTCAATTTTTAAATTTCAGCCTGGGTTTGTTTTTGGGACTAAATTGATATTTTCCCTTTTTTTTTGACAGGTAAGGCAAGTTTGGGGAGGAAATTCAATACTACATGCATCAGCAGCCCTTGGATGAGGTACGTAAGTGGCGAGTTTCCAAAAACCTTTCAAGTCTTTTTGCAGATCCGAGAAAAGCAGAGTTGGGGGATTAATTGCGAAGCTTGGAGAGGAGGGACTTCAAGGATTCTCAGTCTGGCAGGGTAATCATGCTACTTATCTGCTTAGGTGAAATGTAATTATTTTAAGTAGGGTCATAATTACTTGGAGGTTAGGTATACGGGAAAGGAGGTAGGAAGTCTCTTGGAAGTGTATTTTCCTTTGATGTGAAAATGAAGGTTAAAGCGTGTAGGAACGGTGTTTTGTGGGGTGTGTGTGGTGTGTGAAGGAGAGAGAGAGAGAGAGAGAGAGAGAGGAAGAGGAGAGAGAGGAGATGAGAGAGAGAGAGAGAGAGAGAGAGAGGGAGAGAGGAGAGGGAGAGAGAGAGGAGAGAGAGAGAGAAAAGAGAGGAGAGAGAGAGAGATAGGAGAGGGGAAAGAGAGAGAAAGTATATAGGAAGACAAAAACTTATTCTGTCTTTCTCAATCCTCTGTTCTTGTTGGTTAAAGCAAAATCGACTTTTTTTAATTCTATCAAACTTCTCTTCACTTTGGTTTACCTGCGTGATTGACTCGCCAGATACAATTGACCTCACGCGAATCCAATATTTTCAGATTTTTCAATGAATGTTGTTGTGGTTTAGTGGAAGGATGTTTTGACCTGGCTTCGATTACCCGATATTAAAAGTAGTACTCCTTTATAGTCTAGTCAAAATGTGGGCTGAACCTTTCAAACAAATTGCAACAAAGGTTTTTAATTTGGATATTGGGCATGAATAACCTCTCTTCGGAAAAAAAAAAGTTTACCAAATTAACCTTGCCGAAAGGGGTCAACGGCCGCCATCTGTAAAATCCAAACGGGGAAGATCTCCGACCCGCCGCCACAAACGGTTTTTCCTCCTCTTACCATAATAATTAAGGCTAGGGCAATAATTTTTTTACACCAAATGATGACTATGTACTGCCATTACCATACAATTTTCATCAAAATTGGTACTGCGTTTTTGTGCAAAAAAACTAAAACCGATAATAGAAATAAAAAATATTTTTGCATGAAAACCCACACAGGGCCCCCCCCAAGCCAGCTTGACATTTTCTTTGGGTTTTAAATTGTAATGATAGGTAGCTATATGCTTAACAATAAACACACCAGAAAAGACTAGCCCCTGCCATTGTTTTTATGCTTTTTTTATTTCTTATACAAATATGAATATAAAAGGGTACAAAAACAGACTAAGTAGCCTTTTTCAAGGGAACAATTTTTACATTAATTCTGACATTTCATAAAAAAATTGGTCCAAAATAAGTACAACTTACAATAATGGAATGGTCAGTTGGTCGAATGCTGGGGCAAAGGCTTTTTTGCAAAAAACCACCACAAACAAGTTCATGAGGGGCCCCAAAAAACCTTTTCCCTTTTAAAGAACTAGCAAAGGAAATTTTCATCATCATCAAGATCGGGCGGGTGGTTTTTTTGGTGCATTTGGGCCCTTTGCAACCCCAAAACTTTTTTTAAAAACAGTAAATCCAAATTTTTCCCCTGCAACTGCATCTTGCTGTACACACCCTGAAGTCAGTTAAAACCAAATTAAATAGCCAAAAAATTTACGGGACCACGGGCAATTCAGCCCATATTGTTGTAATTTACCATCTGAAAGTTTCCCTCCCCCCTCGTCAGGTTTTAGCTGGTTTCACCTTTCCTTTTCCTAAATTTGGAAGTAAAACTCAAAGGGCTGGGAAATTTTCCGAAACTCCCTCTTTTGGGTTTGGCAATGTTTTTGGGCCTCAACATACTTTGAGCTTTTTAAAAAACCTTTTTTCCTTTAAAAGCGCCCAGCCCGGAGATGATTGTTTTCCCCATCATTACCTTTGGGTCCAGGCACACAAAAGCCTTCTCCCCAGTTTAAAATAACTTCTTCTAAACTGCTACCCCTTTGCCAAACACTTTTTCCCATTTTTGGAGGAATTTTTCTATTGTTCATCCCCTTTCGAAGGGCCGTTTTGCCTTCCCAATAGAGAGAACTGCAACTTCCGAAATCCATTTGGTCGCGGGGCATTTTTTAAACCTAAAACCAAATTTGGTAAAAATTTGGGCCCAACTTGAAAGAAAAAAAATGGGCTTTTTTAAATTTGCATTTTAAAAACCCCAAAAGTAAAAATTTTTTAAAAAAACGATTTTTTTCTATATTTTTGGGAAAATGAATTTTTTAATCGGGAAAAACCCATGCATTTAACCAAATAACCAAGTAGGTTATAGTTGAGGAGGGAGGAAAATGTTATTTCTTTTATATTATTTAGTAAAAATAACGTATTTTTTAGAAGTTATCTAAAACCTGGGCCTCATTTTTTCCCCCTTTTTATTTTTGGGTGTATCAACCCGATAAAAAGCCGGGAAAGTGCTTGAGCCCGACGCGTGAAGTAGAAAATGTTTTTTGATTCAATCGCCCCGCCACAACCCTCCCCGCCCCCACTTCCCGCCGGGGCGTGCCCGCCTCCAAAATTTATAACCTACTAGTCGCAGAAACACCCCGATTTCGGCATTCTTTATTTCTTTTTTTAAAAAGGCTTTTGCTTTTGTATTTTGACAAGCGTTTCCCCGACCACCCTTACTGTCTTAGAAAACAGTGTGAACATCCCCCAAATTTACATCCCCAAAATATCAGGTAAAAAATATATTAATTTTGGGCTACTCGAGCGGTAATTTGCTTAAATTCCCTATTATAAACGTTCCATGGGAATAAGGTCACCATAAATTTATAGAACAACAGAAGAACTAAAAATTTTTTGGTATTCAGATGGGGCTTCAATGTTTATCGCGAAATTAATTTTAAAAAAATATTAGTCGCGGGGGCCAAAACACAGAAAAACCCAAACCTTTGATTAAAAACTGCCACGCCCCACGGCATTTTTTTGGGAGTTTCAGTTTCTTTTAATTCCATGAACCGGGATGTAAAATCAAAACCCGGTAGGGGGCAGGGGGGTTAAAAAGAATTTTTGGAAAAAAAACCACATCTCCCAAAGATTTCCTCTTTCCCCCTTTTGATGTTCCAGATTTTTCACCCTTTTTGCCCTACCCTTTGGGTTTGTGGCGGGGAAAGTAGATATTGTAACCGTCATCTCTATTGGCTTAATAACATAGGGACCAATAGGTCAGTGTCATCTGCTACCCAAAATGGTTTCCCCTGCCCTGTCCCAAAGTTCTAGACAGTCTTCAAATCAATCTCCCGTCCCCGGGTTTCATGGACTTTTTACAACCTGTTTCCCCTCCAAACTTTTTTCCCCAGCAAGTTATAAACAATTGTTTTTTTTTCCCTTAAATTACTAGGAAAACCCCCTTTTTTTTAATTTAAAACACCTTTTAAAGGGCCCTTTAACCCCTTTAAAAACCAACAGAGCCCCCTGCTCGGCGTCGGTGAGTGGCGCCCTTTTGGATGGACCCCTTTCATACCCCATCAAAACAATCCCAATGTTTTTTCCATATCTAGTTGTGACAATCTGGTACCCGGCACGACTCATCAAATTTTTTGCCCTTTTTGCCATGGGGGCTTTGGGAATAGTGCCCCACCATCTAAAAATTTTACTTTTAAACTGAAGACTGTGGACCTGATTTGAACGGGGGAAGTCATTTCCCCCATTTTTGGCTTCTCCCAAAACCCGGTTTCTTTGCCTCTCGCGCAGTCCAAAAGGAATTAAAAAGTCCCGGTGGGAAAACCAAAAAGCTCATACTGGAATTTTTCTTGCTGCTGCTGATTTGAGGGTTCATTGGTAGATAGCACACACGTCTCGGGAATAGGATTTTGTGGTTTCATCTAAACTGCTTCATTTTTTGCTGAGGCAAAATTTTGCCCCCATTTAAATTTGTTCCTGATCCTTTTTTTTAAAAAGGAAACTCGGGCCTTTTTTTTTCCAACCTTGAAGCTATGGGGGGTCCTCTCCTATGGAGTTTGCTTTGTCCCATTCACCTTTTTTCCCTCCAGTTACTCCCCCTTGAAATCCCTGTAAAAGGACGGATCTTCCGAAAAAGGGTAAATTTGTCGGGAAACGCTTCCATGTATCCCTCACATCCCCGCTTTTTTTCCTTTTGGCTGAATTAGCCCCCCCTGGTGCTGGTCCCCCTGTGCCATAACGAATCCCTGCTATTCTTGCATTGAAAACCTTGATTTCACACACCCCTGGCAGTGATAGCGTCCAAACTAATCTTTTGTTTTTCGTCCATTCCTCTGCCAAAAAGTAAGCCCTCCAGACGTTTTTCATGCTTTTTCATTACACCTGCTCAATAACCAGATCCGTCGAAAGCAGCCCAGTAGCGTTTCACTCCGTCAAATCACGGGAATCCCCCGGGAAAATTTCGGGTCCCTTTTCGGGGATGGCTTGTCGGCACCCCTCCTTTGCTGAAAGGTACAATTTGGCCGACTTTGCATATGGGATGGGCCCTGCTGCGGGCAATATTGGAGCTTTTTCCCTTACAGCGTAAAGGGGGCAATTCCCATTTCCCGGTCCCGCTCTGCCTTGAAAAAAATTTGCAGGATCTTCCCATATCAAGTATTGTCAAAATTTTTGCTGTTCGTTTGGTCACCCATCGCACCCCTTCACAGGGTTGATTCTTTTGGGTCAATCCGGGGTCACAGACTCTGAGGGACGAACATTATCCAATTTTATCCGTCCCATAAAGGGAAACCCTTTTCAATGCCCCTGAGTTTTCCCTTCAGGTCTTCATTTTGAGGAAAGGGACTTTTCCCTCATCAGTTTTGGGGGGGGGATCATCCCCAGTAAAATTGGGGGAAAAGGGAAAATAAATAGGCTTTCGCTAAAAAAATAGAAATTCGGGAGCACATCAACTAAGAAGTGAGCACGAATGGTTTCTTGCAATTGTTTTTTCCACTTATCATGTGCTTGACTGTTTTTTCCCAGCATACACAAGTTCAAAAAGTTCTTGCAATCCAGAACCTGTCATAAAAATGCCCAAATTGGGACCCCAGCAAGCTCATCTGTTAGGGAGCCCACCAAGTCGAAAGAAAAATTTAAATTTCAGGGCCCCGGGAACTACCCTGTGACTGACTATCCCCTTTTGCTTTTTTTCCCAAAAGTGGCTGATCGAAGTTAAAATTTGGTGTTATGTTTTTTTTTTCCTTTTCTAAATCACTAATGAAACAAAACCTTTTGAGTACACGCGGGTTTGGGGTTCCCGGGGGCCCAAAGCCGTCTTTGGCAAAAAAACTATGGCTGATTTCCCGGGTATGTTCCTTTGTCACTGATTTGCAAAAGGGCCCTGCCATGCGGCCCGGGAACTTTGTAAAATTAGTGAAACCTTCCACAGGATGTAAACTTTTGCAGGGGAAACGACAACTTTTTTTCCCTTTGGAGCTCTTTATAGGGTCACTGGGGGTTTTGGGTTGGTGTGCTGGGGGAACCTAGGTGGGTTTTTGGTTTGTTGACCCCTTTTCCCAAACCCCTTTAATTAATTTCTAAAGGAACCTGAATCCTTGGAACTGGTTTTGTTTTTAAATTTTCCCCGGGGCGTAAAAGATGTTTATGATGCCCAAAAACCTGGAATGTGTTAAATTCCATCAATACTCCTTAAAATTATGGTCCACTTTTCACTACAAACCGCACAAATTCATTTTAAACCCGGGGAAGATTTTTCAGCCCCCTGAACAAAAAGCAGACTCCCTTTTCAAATTTCGGGATTTCCCGGGAAAAGATGAAGAGAAGCCATGTTTATTCAGAGTGTAAATTAAGAACCTCGTCCAAATTGGCCCAATGTTTTTTCCACTGCTAAACCAAACTGCAAAGGGGGCAAGGAGAACTCTGGGTCTAGCACCTTTCATTACGTTGCCCAAACTGTGCAATTTTTCAAATCATTGTTTTTCCCTGCAAATTTTCTTCCTAAAAGATCAACATTTTTTGGGAAAAAATTCAAAAAATCGCTCCTGTTAAAGATCATTCTTGACGGGTAATATTCTAAACTTGTCTGGTTTAGTTTTTAATGCCCTTCCCTTGAAAAAGCTTGGCGGGCGTCTCTAGTTTTCTAATGGCCTCTGATTTTTAAATTGTCTGTTGGGGGCGGCTTTTGTGCTAAAATTTATGGAGAATCATTTTGCTTTATTTAAAAAGGTAAAAACATTTTTTTTTTTTTCCCTTTAAATTTCAGTCACAATGATTTCGTCTTTGAAATTTTTCAAAGAAACCCGAGTTTTTCATGTAGGGAAACACTGAAAAGGGTTTCAAACCCCAGTTCCCGGAATTTCCTCCTTTTTTTTAAAAAGATCGACAATGGAAATTTGCCCCCTCGTCATTTTGCTGCAATATTTAGCCCTTCCAGAAATGCCTGCTTTCCCCCTCTAATCCTCTGGTCAAACCGGTTTTTTGTTTCTTAAAAGAACAGCAAAGAGAAATGTTGGGGAAAGTTTTTATTGGAAACAAAGTTTGCAAAAAAAAGTTCTGTATAAAATTTCTTTCTTTTTGAAACCAAAGGGCCCCCTACAGAACCCATTTTACCTTTAAACAGTGGATGCCCGCCCTTTTTTTTCGGGGCTTTTTTTTACAAACTTTTAAAACTTTGGGCCTTAACCAAAAGTTTTTTTCAGGGAAACATCAAAACCCCCTTTTCTTTCTATCATATTTTTTCTCCAGAAACCCAAAAAAAAGACAATTTTTCCTTAAAGTTAAATACACACAAAAAGCGGGTTACCCGGGGTGGCATTTTATCATGGTGGACCTGTTTTTTTCGGTCAATTTTTTTTTTATGTATTTGGGGGTTTAAACCAACGCTGTCCCGCATTTCTTGTTAAGACGTTTTCCCAATCTGAAATTTTATCCCTCCCAGGGTTTTTTCAGAAGCTTGTTTAAAGGAAACGATTTTCCCCTTTTGGCTGACCGGGAAAGTTTTTTTTTCATTACTGGACCGTTCATTGTTGGGAAATAGCCCCACTTTCACATCCCAAAATTTTCGGGAAAATTTGTTTGGCCAACCTGAAAAATTTAAAAATAACCGAAAATTAGGGTCCTAAAAACAAATTAAAAGGGTAACTATAAAATTTGAAAAGCAGGGATTTATTTAAAATAAAATAATATATTTAATTATAATTTCCCCTAACTATTCATTTTAAAATACAACTTTACGCTGGTATTGGGAAAAAACCCGGGCTGGGAAAATTCCCCAAGGGTATTCTAATGCCCAAAATCAAATTATGCTAAATATAGCTATTTTAATTAATTAATTTGTTATTTTAAGGTCCAATTTTGGGCAAAAGAAAAGAAATTTCCCCCTTCGTTGGCCCCTTAAATTAAAATTTTTAATTCGGATTCAAACACTGTCATTTCTTTGGGTTTTGTCATATTAGTTTGCCCCGGCATCCCTGTGTAATTTTTCATAAATGCATGGGCCAAAAAAAATGAGTGGTAATGAAGTTGAAAGTGTTTGGGCTGAAAGACTATTTTTACAGCAGAAAAAAAAGAAAAGAGAGGGGGACCAAAAAGGGGGAAAAATTAAAGGAAATACAGAGATGAGGTTTTAAAAAAAATAAAACTGGGTAAGTGCTTTTCCAATGATGGGGGCCGTTGACCCCTTTATCGGTTTTTTTTTTTTTTTGCACAAAAACTAGGGACCAATTTTTTTATGAAAATTTTATGGTAATGGAGTACATTGTCATGCATTTTGGGGTAAAATAATTAAATTGGGCCTAGCTTAATTATTATGGATAAAGGAGGAAAAAAAACCGTTTGTGGCGGCGGGGCGGAGATCTTTCCCCTTGGATTTTACAATGGGCGGCCCTTGACCCCTTTGGCAAGGGTTTAAATTTTTTGGGAAACTTTTTTTTTTTCCGAAAAGAGGTTATTTATCCCAATATCCAAGTTTAAAAAACCCTTTTTTAGCAAATTTTTTTGAGGTTTTGCCAAAAAAACAGCTAGATTGACTGGCCCATTAAAGGGTTCTCCGTGGTTTGGGGGGTATTTTCTATTATTCCCTTTTGCGCCGTTGATTTTCCATCTGTGTGGGTGTGTGTTTTTGGGGTGTGTGTGTGGTGTTTTTTTGATTTTGTAGGGGTTGTATCTTGATTAAAGATGTTCGTGGGGTTATTCTTTTGTGGAGAAAAGATTAAATTTTTTTGAAAAGTTATGGTGTGGTGGGGGTTGGTGTGAATGGGGGGGAAAAAAGGGGTGTGTTTTCTGTGGTAGGGGGTGGGGTTGGGGTTTTTAAAGTGGTGTTTCGCTTGAAAGGTGGAAAGATTTTATGTAGTGGGAAAGTATGAGCTGGGTGTAATTTGGGGTTTTTGAAAAGGGTAGGGATGGTGTTTGCAGTAGTTGTGATAAAGGGTGGTTTGGTGGTGGTTTTTACGTGTCAGGTGTTCCACTCAGGTAAATTTTTGGCATTGGTGATCTAAAGGGGGGGTGGGGTCACACCCAACATCAAACCCTACGAAGGGTAAAAACCCCAAAAATTAAATTTAAATTTTCCCCGGGCCCCCATGCCCCCACGGAAAGCAGCGCCACCCTCAGTGAACTACATGCAGCAACAAGGGGAATTCATGATAAGAGGTAGGGTGGGGTGGGGGCCCCCACCGAAAATGGGGAAACACAGTCAAAAATTTATAAAAAACCTTAAAAGCCCTTATTTCTTAGTTAAGTTTCATGAGGGTACCATAGGTGGGCCATAATTTGGGTTTTTTTTTTGGGGGACAGGGGGTGGCCCCTCTCTCGGTAAAAAAAAGGATTTTTTTTTGAAAAATTTTTCCACTAATAGTACGGGGGTCCCCCCCCAAAACCCCCAAACCCTACATTTTTGTGTTGCAGGGGTTTATTTTTAAAAGTGCTTCCTTTTTTTTTGTGTTTTTTTTGCAGGTGTTTTTTATCTCAAGTGTTTTCGTCAGTTGCTGTGTTACAAATACTGTCCCTCATATTACTGTCCTATGGGTCTTTGTTTTTTTTGTGCGGTGCCATATGTGTTTTTTTCTCCCTAATTTTTTGCTGTTTCCCCGGGGGAGAAGTATGCTGTCATGTTTCGAAACTTTGGGGTGCTGTCTTGCCCCGCCGTACGGGCCCGCCCATAAAAGCCGCTGTGAACCTCTAAAACAGCCACAAAACAAAACCCTAATAAATCACGCAGGAAAAAATGCCTCGTAACCCTGCTTACAGAACAACAAAAATCTTTACAAATTTAAAACACGGGAAAAAAAAAAGCAACCCCCCAAGATAATTTCCATTTTTTTTTGATGGTGGAAAAACTTTATTCTGGGGGGAACTAACCTATTTTTTTGTTTACCCAAATTTCCTGCAAACTCTTTGACAGTTTAACTCTAGTGTGTTTTTTTTTGGGTAATTTTTAAAACACGGTAAACCTTTTTAAATGTTTAGCCTACTTTTTTTATTCCCTTTTTAGCTTTCCCCCCTCTGTACTTTCCCCCCTTTACTCCTTTCCCTCGGGCCCTTTCCCCCTTTCCCCCCGACCCTTGTCCTGCCCCCAAAACCCATAAAAGGTCCCCCACCACCCCTACCACCACCATCACTTTATAAAGGGCATTTTGTTTTGCTTTGTCCCCCTCCTACTCCTTGGACTGCTCTACTTTCCCTTTTAAACCTTTCCCCCGTTCCTCCCTTTTCACCGGGATTAACCCTTTGGCCCATAACGAAAAATTTCCCTAGTAAATTTGGGTGTCTAAGACGATTTTAAATTTAAAATAAGCAATGTTAATAGATTTTGACCTGTTTTGTAAAAACCCCTTGTTTCCCTAACTTATTTTTGGGATATTTAAGCTACTTTTTTGGGAATTTTATGGCTGACAATAAAACGATTTTTTAATTAATGGAAAGTCTGGGCGTGAAGGGGGTTTTAAAATTTTTCCTTCAAAACACCACGATTAAACTCCACACCACCAAACCAACCCCACCACCATCCACCATCTCTTTTTAGGTCTTTGTCCTCCTGACACATATAAACCCGCGACGCGCCACTCTCGTCCCTGGTAACCTGAAACTCGGCGTTTTTATGTTTTTCCCCTTGAGGCAAATTTTTAACCCCTTCCCCGCCCGATATTTCCTTTGCTATTAAAATTTCTGTTGTTTTGCCTTTAAAAATTTCGAAAAGTAAATTTAATTTAACCAAAATTTGGTTGTCGACAAAGGATTTTAAAAAAGGTCATATCTATTAAAAAATTGTTTTTTAACACTAAAATCCCTCTTTGGTATTAAAATTCAAAGGAAATTACGTTCTGGGCTTTAAGGGGTTTTTTGAAAAAAAACAAAAAGAGTTATTATTTTTTGTGAAATTTTTTTGTTTTTTATTTTAAATTTTCTGTTTTTTTTTGTTGTCGTTTTTAAAGCAAAGTAAGTCAGGATTTTTTTGAGTGTGTATATTTGCAAACAAAATCGTATAATCTTGTAAAGTTCCCCCTTCAGTCAAAATTTAAATTTTAAAAAAAAAAAAAAAAAAAAAAATGATTATTTTTTTTCGTTTTAAAAATTTGTTTTTATTTTTTTTTGTCGTTAAAGGCCCGTAATAGTAAGGGTCTTTTGGGGTGGGGGGGATATTTGGCATCAAACCCCCGTCTGATCTTTCTTTTGGGGGGTAAAATTTATAGCATCTTGATCTCGTTTTCCCCCCCCCGTCTTTTGAATATAATTTTCCCCTTTTAAGCCCAAAGGACTTCCGTGTCTTTATTCACAGGGGCGGCCCCCCACAACTCACGGGGGTAATTTTAGTACCGTAAAAATAGTGGGGGAAAAGTCTTGAGAGTAACTTAAAAGCTTTTTCAAAAGACGGGGAAATTTCTAAAGACTTACTTTGGGCTTATTTCAAATGACCCCGGGAAATTTCTTAAAACTTACTTTTTTAACCCTTTTTCAAATGACGGGTTTTTCTAAAAGACTTTCTTTGAACTTTTCAAAAAGACGGGAAATTTCTGAAATTTTCGCCATTGTTCCCCAGGTTTGTGTGCACTGCGTTATCTGGGGATCAAGGGGGGCCTCTTTCTTACATAAGTTATGCGCGGGTAATGAAGAAATTTAGCGACGACCGCAAAGCAAAACCCTCACGGGCAGTAATAACCCCCTTTTCAGCGCTACTGTTACTATTAGAAACGGGCGTTTTATGGGCGGTCGGGGTGACCTGCTTTTTTTCCGGCCGCTGCGGGGGGACCCGCTACCACACCTGCGATGACAGGGGGGGTTAGGAGGCGCATAATGGAAAAACCCGGATTAAATAACACCCGGGGATAAAATTGTCCTGAAGTCCTTTGGGTTTTTTCAATTTCGGTGGTGTCCCCTTTCGCGAACCCGCCCTTGGGTTTTTGAAAAACGCCCCCAAATCCCCGGGGTTGTTTTTGGCATTTCCCGGTTTTTGCCCTTTTAAACACCCCACAAAACACCACACACACAAACCCCACACACCACACACACACACCACCCCACACCAAAACACACCCCACACACCACACACACACACACACACACAAACCCATCCACCCCCTACGAGGGGAAAGTGGATAGAGCGTTGGCCTGCCCTTCTGTGGTTTGCCGGTTCAAATCCCCACTCTCCCCCCGGGGTTTTTTTACTGGGCAAAATTTGGGGGGATTACTGGGGCCCCTTTGGGAAAAAAATAGGTTTTTTGGTGCGTTTGAGGTCCCCTTAAATTTCCCAAAAATCGGTAATATGAGGGTCCAAGCTTGCAACGGGAGGGGGAAACTGGCGATCGCGGTTTTTGACTCTTTTGGAAAGACCAGGGTTTAATGGAAAACACACACACACCCCCAACCACACACACACACAACAACACCCACACACACACACACCACACACACACACAAAACCCCACACACACACCGCCAACACACACCCCACACACCACACACCACACCCCACACACACACCACACACAACCCCTGTGGTTCCTGTGGTGAGTAGTTTCAGGGAACAGTTGGTTTCCCGTGGCCACGCTTTTAATTGGGGCCCCCCATAGTAAACCCTTTGCTCGCTTTTTCGCCATCTGATCTATGATCTGTTTTCTGGGCCCGGGGCAAAAGGTGGGAAGGGTGCAGCTTGGGTTTTATCGGGTATTGTCCGTAGGGAAATTGTCTAGGTGGTTCTTGAAAAGGTTTAAGGGTTTTTTCCGGTTTAGTCACGCAAAGGGGTCTGGGGAGTGCATTGAAAAAGGTTTTGGCCCTCTTAATTTGCGAAAGCGTTTTTTTTTTTAGCGGGTTTTACTCTTGTACTTTCTCTGGGGTATTCCTTTCAAAATGCGGAGCCCACCCCCCTCCCTGGGTGGGTTTCCTGGACCGTACATTCAAGTTTTTAAAAAGATTTTTTTCCCGGGCCCAAAATTTTGGGGAGATGTTTAATATGGCGTCCCCTTTTTCCCAAAGGGCCCTTTTTAGTGAGTAAAGGTCGAGTTCACGTAAATTTTCCCCTAGTCCCAAAAGTCGGACGTCAAAAATTCTATCGGTGAAAGATCGTTTTACTGCTTTAAATGACTGCTTCTCTCCTGCTCGCCATGGACTCCACAGCTGACAAAAATACTCCAACAACGGGATCACGAGTGACTTGTATAATGTCAGCATAGGAAGCCTTTCAACGTGTCCGGAAAGTGCGAAGGATCCAGCCAGCCTGGCTTCGTGCCTTCTTTACCACATTTTGTATATGTTGGATAAAGTTTCCGTCACAGCTGAGGGTAATTCCTAGGTCTCTTATATGCTCCTTGGTGTCTATATGTGAACCGTCCGGTGCTGCAAACGTGTGTGCATTGTAGTTAATTCCCCCTAAACTGTAATGTATATGCTCAAATTTGTTGTCATTGAAGGACATGTTATTTTGCTCTGCCCACGAGTAAAGTGATGCCAGATCAGTTTGTAGTTGTTCGGCATCAGATACTGAAGAAACTTCCTTCAGTACCCTGGTGTCATCACAAGTGTAGCAACATTTAAAAAACTGTCTTTTTTATGTCGGAGATGTGGAAAAAAAATAGCGAGGTTCAAGGACCATCCCTGTGGCCCCCCTTTTTTGACCACTGACGACTGAGACACGGGGCCCCCCAGCCGCTCACACTGCTCCCTGTCAGAAAGGAAGATGCAGCCACATCCCATTTCCAAAATGCCCATTTGTCTACTGTGTATAAAAGCCGGGGTCTACCTTGTAAAAAGGCTTTCGCAAAATCGATAGCCCCACATCAACATTTTTGTTATTTCCCTTTTTCAAAAATTTTTATAGGGGGCGACTTTGGGAGGGGCTAAACGCCCAACGGAAGCCTTTTGGTCTTGGTTCATTTTGTTATTTTTTTTTCGGATATTGAGCCAGTTCTTAACCTTTTCTCCCCAAAGTTTAATAATGTGGAGTTAGGAAAACTGGTCGATAATTTTTTGCTTCGTCTTCGCCCTCCCCTTGGTGGAAATTGGGGTGTGATGTTGGCACTTTTTAAGAAAAAAAAAAAAAAAAAAACAGGGGAAGAAGGGAAAAAGGAAGGGGGGAATTTGAGGGAAGAGAAAAAAAACACGAATTTTAATATGGAGAAAGAAGAGAAAAAAAGAAAGAAAGGGGGAAAAGGGGAAGGGGGGGGGGGGGGGGGGGGGGGGGGGGGGGGGGGGGGCCCCCCCTTTTTTCCCTTTTTTCTGGGGGGTTTCAATTTTTTCTTCTTTTCGCCCCCTCTCTAAAAAAAGGGGGGGGGGGGGGGGGGGGCCCGGGGGGGGGGGGGGGGGGGGCAACCCTTTCTTTTCCGTTCTCTTTTAAATCCTTTCCTTTTTTTCCCCTCTTAAATTTTTTTAAAACCTTTTCTTTTTTTCCCCCCCCCTTTCCCCTTCCCTTCCTTCCCTTCCCTTCCCTTCCCCTTCCTTCCCTTCCCTTCCCTTCCCCCTTCCCTTCCCTCCTTCCTTCCCTTCCCTTCCTTCCCCTTTCCCTTCCCTTTTTCCCCTCCCCCCTTTTCCCCAATCCTTCTCTTTCCCCTTCCCCCTTCCCTTTCCCAACCCTTTCCTTTTTTCCTTCCCTTCCCTTCCCTCCTTCCTTTCCCAACCTTCCCTTCCCTTCCCTTCCTTTCTCTTCCCTTTTTTTTGCCCCCCCTTTCCCCTTTCCCTTCCCTTCCTTTCCTTCCCCTTTCCCTTTTTTCCCTTTCCTCCCCTCCTTTTTCCCTCCTTTTTTTTTCCCCCTTCCTTTTTTCCCTTCCTTCCCTTCCCTTCCCTTCCCTTCCCTTCCCCCCTTTTCCCCCAATCCTTTTTCCCTTCCCCCCCCTTTCCTTTTTTCCCCCCAACCTTCCTCCCCCTTTCCCTTTTTTTCCCTTCCCAACCCTTTCTTTTCTCTTCCCCTTCCCTTTTCCTTTCCATTTTTTTCCCTTCCCTTCCCCCTTCCCTTCCCTTTTTCCCCCCAACCCCCCCCCAAACCTTCCCTTCCCTTTCCCCCCATGTTTCCCCGAACCCTCACCACCTTCCTTTTTCCCTGCCCAGTTTTTTCCGTTGGGCCGCCAAACCCCTAAGGGGGGCCCTCGCCCGCCCCCGTATCCCCTTCCTCATCACCCACTCCCCGATACGGGGGGGGGTTTGGGCTTCACCCTTAAAATGATTCCTCGACATAAACTATTTAAATATGCTACTGCCTTATGTGTGTTTTGTGTGGTTTTTGGGTGGAGAGAGAGAGAGAGAGAGAGAGAGAGAGAGAGAAGAGAGGAGAGAAGAGAGAGAGAGGGGGAAGAGAGAAGAGAGAGAAGAGGGGAAGAGAGAGAGAGAGAGAAAAAGAAGAGAGGAGAGAGAAGAGAGTTTGGAAAAAGGATGAGAAGAGAGAGAAATTTTTGGGGAAAAAAAAAAGGGGGGGAGGAAAAGAAAAGGAGAGAGAGAGGGGAGAGAGAGGGGGAGAGAGAGGGGAGAGGGGAGAGAGAGAGAGAGAAGAGAGAGAGAGAAGAAGAGGGGGAGAGAAGAGAGGAGAGGAGAGAGAGAGAGAAAAAGAGGGAGAAAGGAGAAGAGAGAGAAAGAGGGAAAAGGGGGGAGAGAAGAGAGAGAGAGAGGAGAGAGAGAGAGAGGAAAAGGGGGGAGAGAGAGAGAGAGAAAATAGAGAGAGGGGGAAAGAGGAGAGAGAGGGGGAGAGAGAGAGGAGAAAAAAGAGGGAGGGGAAGAGGGGAGAGAGGGGGTTTTTTGGAAAAAGGGGTGAGGAGAGAGAGGAGAGAAAAAGGGGAGAGAGGGGGAAGGGGAAGAGGGGGAGGAAGAGAAGAGAGAGAGAGAAGAAAAAAGGGAAAAAGAAAAGGAGGGAAAAGGAAGAGAGAGGATTTTTTTTGGAAAAAGGGTAAAAAAAAGGGAAAAAAAAAGGGGGGGGAAGGGAAAGGGGGAAAGGGGGGGGGGGAAAAGAAAAAAAAGGGGGGGGGGATCCTTCCTCTTCTCTCTCTCTCTCTTTTTCCCTCTCTCTCTCTCTCTCTCCTCTTTTTCTCTCTTTTTCTCTCTCTCTCTCTCCCCCTTCTTCCCCCCTTCCCCCCCCGCTACATTTCCTTTGCCCTAGCATTCGTTAGCAGTATTTCTCCCCCCCAAGACCCTTTTTCTTTACCCTGCCCCCCCCCGGGGTTTTTCGTAGGGAGGCGTCGCGACCCGTGGTGGAGATGCGACCCAACATGTGTTGGAGTTGCTCCAAATTTAAAAAAACTCTATCATCGACCCAAGGAACTAGAAAAGTGAGTACAAACAGTTTAACCGGGAAAGAACCTGGGATTTAAAGTAAAGGGTTTATAGGAGAAAATGGCAAAAATTTGGCCCTTGGTTGCGATTTTAACTTTGTTTACTTTGTTTACATCAACCCAAGGGAACTAAAATAGGAGTTACTAATTTGTCTATTTTTTTTTTTTATTTGGGGCAAAATGCGTAAGGAAGCCACGCCCCCCCGCCCCCCCTTTTATTCTAAAAGGGGGGGCTGTTGGTGCTTTTTTCTATCTCCACCCTCAAATTCCTTTTTACTACTTCCCCCGGGGGACCACTGACAAAGCATATCTTCCCCCTTTTCAAAGGGGGTTTTTAAAGGTCACCCTCTTTGGGGAAAAGCCGTCCGTGGTCCCCGCTGAAGTAGTGAGATATTGTGTGGTGTGATGTAC
>JACEEZ010015745.1:0-13464 GCA_016584305.1 Chionoecetes opilio
AAAAAAAAAAAAAAAACCCCCAAAGGGGTTTTTTTAGGGGTTTGTTTTTGGGGGGATGCTGGAATTCCCCTGCACCCCCCAGACCATTAATTGTTAAAAGTTTCCAAAACGGGGGCCGGACCAAGGGGGGGTCGACCCCCTCACAAGTTTTTAAAAAGATAATCACCACCTGGAATATGTACAGTCTAAGACAAAATTTTTCGTCCTAAATTTTGGTTTTTTAAACATCTGGTAAGGGGCAAATTTTCGGTGCTCTCTCCCGTAGCATACGAACTTTTGGGTGCATGCCATAAGTGTTTCACTCCCCACAACTCATCGTCTTTTTTTTTTGTACCCTCACAGTAATTGTTTTAGGATTCATACCAGGAGTGTTAAAATAAAAGTGCTGAGGTAATTAAAAAACGGGGTTTTGACCCGGGGTTTTTCGGTGGCCATTTTTCAGGGGTTCACTAGGCCGCCCCCAAAAATACATTGCAATTTTGCTATTTTTTTAAAACTCCCTTTTTTGAGGCTCGTTTCGCAAAACCCCCTCCCCCCCCCCCCCTTAAAAAAAATCCGGGGATTCACCCCCGATTCCCCTTTCTTTTTGGGGACCTATAACGCCACGCTTCAGAGTTCTTCCTTCTTTCTATTATTATCCCCAAATATACTCCCCGAAATTTGACCCCAATTTTTTTTAAATTTTTTTTTCATAGTTTTAAAAAAGGATTGGTCTTTTTATTATCCAAATATACTATTGAATTTTGAAGCAATTTTTTTTGATTTTTTTTTATGTATTTTTTTTTTAATTTTTTATTCTTTTTTTCATGTGGGTGTTCCCCCAACTCCTCCTTAATTGGGTGGTTAATGGTTTGGGTAAAGTAAAATGTCTGGCATCTTTCTGGGCCGAAATACCTCGCATTTTCCCCAAAGAAAAATGTGAAACCTTTAAAGCAGTAAATCTATTTAAAACCCCTTTTAAAAAAAACCCCTTGGATGTTTTAGACATTGTCTCATCGGCGGCAGATATGAAGCTTTGCCCCTTTTCTGAACATGCTTAAGGGATTTTAGGTTGCCCAAACCCCGAGCATGAAATGCTTTTTGGGTTTTCATAATTTTTTAGAGTTTAATTTAAAATTCGGAAAAACGGGGCACGCTTTTGTCTTAACTGTACATATCACTGTATTCATGGAAAAATCTATGGAATAATAATATATATATATATATCGAATTATATTATACCTCCTCTTTCTCTTTTTTTTTTCTTTTTTTTTTGTCTTCTTTCCTCCATTTTTATTCTAAGTGAAGAAACTAGGGGGGTCCCTGTTTCCTCGTTTTTAAAAAATATACTTTTCTGATCACATTAATGGCCCCAAAGTTGCATTTATAAAAAACGGGGTTTCATTTTTGTTTTTAAATTTTTTAAAATTTTCCCTTTTGGGGCAGGCGCGGGGGAATTGGCATTGCACGCAGGGACACGTTAGGGATTTTTCATGGTTTCTGTAGAGAGATTTGGACCAAATATGAGTTTAATAGAAAGGAAGGAAAGGAAAATGGGGGAACTGGTTCACAAATAGGGTGGTGAATAAATTGGAATGGACAAGTCGTCAGGTGGTCAATGCGGAGTCTATTGAGGTCTTTAAAGGAGTCTGGATAAATTCATGGATGGGGAAGAAGAGGTTTGGATGAAAGGTAGTGTTAAGTAACAGGTACTACCTCGTGTAGTTCTCACGGCCTCTTGTAGCTTCCTTACCTTATTATATTCTTATGTTTTAACTGAGTAGGAACACTACGCGCGCGCGCTACAAAAACCTTCAGTCTTCCCCGAGCCGTCGGTGGGGGAGCAAGGCTCGCTTCGTTGGTTCACCTCGCTATCCAGTAAACATTCCCACCCGTAGAAAGTTTTGCTGCTGGTGTTTTTGCACGAGTTTCTGCCAGCACCTCTGCCCTTGTTTAGAGTCGCTTCAACAGACCCAAGGCGAACCCTGAAGGTTGGGTGCGAAAGGCCCATTACATGAGGGGCCCCTTAGAGGGGTACTGGAAAGGTCTGTGGAGAGGGGCCGCAAGCGACTTTTAATAGGTCTGGGTTAGTCCCGAGAGGGGCAGCGTCAGGGCTGGTACGACGCCGTTTAGGGCGGCGGCCAGAGTAGCCCCTCTGACGCTGCAGGATAGTTGCAGGAAAGATTTGCCCATCCCCCGTCAGGCAGCTGTTTTTCTGCCTCGGGCTGTTTTGTTAGTTTTTTTTTAAGCTTTTTTCTGCCCTCTCCTTTCTGCGGTTTTTTCTGTTCATGCCCACTAAACGGGGATGGCCAAGTTCCACTCTCCTCGCCCTTCGTTCAGGAGGGGAACTATCGCCCCGTGATAGATCAGTGAAGCATGCATCGAACCAAACCTCGCCCAAAACCAGACAATCTGTTGCTTCACACCGCCTCCTCCTGACGTCACCCGCCGCTCCTACTTTTCCTCCCCTCACCCTGACAAGACCCCTGCTCGCCTAAGCTCCAAGAAAGCTGCTGCTACCCGTGGGTTCCACTTCTGATGCTTCGACAAATGTTGATTGCCCTGAACCTTTCAAGGGAAAAACTATTGCCTCTGCTTTGAACCACCTCGCCGATCGAAAAAACTCCACCAACATGTCGCCTCCTCCTCGCCGAATTGCAACCCGCGTCACCGTTCCCGCAACCCAGGACCCCGCAACGAAGCTCCCACTCTTTCCATTGCCGTGGACCAACTCCGGTGTCGGAAAGGAGCTGGCCCCTCGGCACTGCCACCTCCCTTGAACCACGCAACGTTTATAAATAGCCTCGTTAACTCGCTAAAATAAAATACATTTTTCTGATCTCATTAATCTGATCCCTAAAAATTACACTTTATAAAAAAAGAGTCATGTGCATTTGTTGTTTTAACATTTTGTTTTTATTTCGTGTAGGGACCCGGGGGCGGGGCCCATTAGCATTGTACGTAGGGACTTTCAGGGTTTCTGTAGGGTATTAGACCCAAAAATGAGTGTTTGAGTTGACAAACACTGGTGAAGGAGTAAATGCGCATCAGTATTCAGTAATTTCAGTACTAATTATACCGTCAAGCTGTCATTGAGAGTGGATGGTGCCGTAGGGCTGTGCGGTATCAACATAATAACCGGATTTTTGCCTATAACCGGTTTCGGGATAATATCCGTACAGTCTAGATACCGTAATCGATCGTTTTTTTCCCCCCCAATACCGGTATTAAACCGTACTGGTATTTTATATAGTTGCCACGCCCATTTTTTTGGGTCCATTCTCAGACATTTCTGAACCCTTACAGCGTCGACATTATAATAAGTTTTCGGTGCTTCCGGCCATTTGTTTTGCATAAATAGTTAGTTTTACTATAATTAAGGAAAATATAAATAATTTTGATTCAATCTCCTTTAAACATTATTTTTGGGCCTCCATCCTTCCCTTGGGCTGAGTAATTTGGGCAGTTGTTCAACGGGGGACCCTCCGACTGAGCGATTCACACCACTGGGTTACAGCAGTGGATGCGATCCTCCCATTATGAGCCGCACCCTCTTTTGACGAAGTCAAGAGGCCTGTAGCAAGTTGAAGGGTGGAAAGGCAGCTGGTGTTTGTAATATCAGTGTCGGACTCCTCAAAGCTGGGGTAGGCCATGATCCGCGGGTTGCATGCTGTCCCTGACTGCCGAGTGTGGCAAGCAGTAACCATCCTCCTGACTGGAAAGGGGGCTGGTCGTCCCTATCTGGCAAGGGAAAGGGACCTCAGGACTGCACAATTACGCGGTATTACACTGCTCAGCGTACTGCAGCAGGTTTCTTGCCCATCTATTGCTGACAACGAATTCGCAGTCATCTGGTGAAGCATCAGAGACCTCAGCAGCTGGGTTCACAGCCTGGTAAGTCAACGAAACGGACCGTATCCTAGCGCTTCGTGTCCTGGTGGTAACGCCGACGTGAGTTTTTCGAACAGGGGAGAATGCTTGCGCCTATGTTGCTCTCGAAGGCGTTTGACTCAGTGCATCGTGAGTCACTCTGGTATCTTCTGCGACTTCGGTGAGATTCCTGCAAGGATTATTGGTTTGATAACTGGTTTGTTGATTCTGGGAGCTGAGAGTGGCTGTGAAGTGTGGGGGAGGTGTATCCAGCGTCTTTCCTGTGAATACGAGTGGAGGCAGGGTTCGTCTTGCCTCCATCACTTTTCAACGCTTGTATGACTGGTATTGGACAGGTTGTCGATCAAGTATTTGTTGGAGGCCTTCCGTCGGAAACACCAAGATCACTGATCTTGTTTTTTGCCGATGATGCAGTACTTTGCTGAGTCGCTGGAGGTTCCTGGTGATGGCTCTCGAGGCGTGCAACGAGGAGGCAAAGCCTTGGGACTTGATGTCTCGGCCATCAAGACCAAGGTCCCGGTGTTTTGGAGACGTACTAGATTAAGCAGTCAGTCCTGTTCATGTGGGCGATACATTGAGATTCTTGGAAAAGTTTTACATACCTTGGTAGCGCAGTCCATAATGAGGCGGGTCACGGTCAAGAAGCCTTACTGCGGATTGGCAATGCCCCACGGTGTGTTTATGGACTCCCTCAGCGCGAGTATTTTGGCGTTGTCGGTACTGTGCAGAGGGACAAGATCCGGATCTTCAAAGTTGCTGGTGATCCCTGTCTTACTCTATGGTTTTGAGACATGGACACTAAATAGTGACTTGAAGAACTAATCATGCATTTGGTTATAAGTGTCTTGGCAAATCATGGGGTAATCGCGGGATGATTACGTTCAAATCAGCGATTGCACCGTGAGCCTGAATCGAGGCTATTACCGGCATAGTCCGTCAGCGCCACTTCGGCTATTGGGGCATTTGGCAACGCTACCACTGAAAACGATCCTTCCCATCGGGTTGGTGTCTGTAAGAGACATCCGGCGTGGATTAGGCAAGTGGCGCCCCAATTCTCGGTGCTTGGGCAAGTTTGGATGCTTCTTGTCGAGAGCTTTGCTTGGTATGGTAAAGGAAGCCTGCATGGGAAACTCCGCGCGGGGGTGACCCACTGGAGTGGCGTCGTGGTGGGCGAGGCCGACGCGCCCCCCGGCGTAATGCCCCCAATGATTGATTGATTGATTGTCCTCCTGTTCACTTCCCGTGACAAATCACCGGGGGGGGACACAACCAGAGAGAGAGAGAGATAAAAAAATATAGTTGATTCATCCTCAATCAAATCACAAATGTAATTATAGAGCAAATCTATATATTCTTAGCTATATAGACTTGTTAGAGGACACGGCATAAAGTCCGTCAAGAACAAGGCATCGCCGTCACTGGCGTGTCGCTTCATCATATCATTTAAAGTGGTTTTTCCGTGTTTTAAATTGCGGTGCTGGATACTTTTTACCCCCTCTGTGAGGTGATATATTAGTACCTCCAACCTTCCTGCTATTATAGTGGGCCCAATATAAATTGTTTTGGGGATGAACTGTGCCCATCTAGCGGTGCAATGGGGTAGTGAAGGGACCTCGTGTATGTAGTGTATCAGATATTGGCATTGATGTGCCCAGATTAGTGGCAAGATGAATTGTCTGGTTTGCCATTTCATATAGCAGCAAATCCTAGTCTGAGTCTGACAAGAGAGAGAGAGATGAGGAGGAGATAGTATCAGCGTGGCCTCGTCATCGGAGTAGGTTGCAGCGCCCCAATGGATAACGCGCCGCTCTATTCTTTAGCCAATGAACATCCACACTACCACACGTCGTCTAGGTACACTCAAATCTGCAAATTCATGCACCCGCGGACCTGTCCCTTTTTCACTCCACTTCACAATCACAATCTTCTGATCCCAGCTGGAATACCAAGCGGCTATGGAGGGTGGTGGCGGGGTTACTGAAAGGAGATTAATCAATATTTCACACCTACTATGGCACTCTCCTCTCTCTCACATCTCTCTCTCTCCTCGTCTCTCTCTCTCCTCTCGCTCTCCTCTCTCTCACCCCTCGAGCGTCAACGAGATCCGTCTTCTCCTCCCTCTCTCCTCTCTGCTCCATCCTCTCCTCTCTTCCTCCTCGCTTCTCCGACCTCTCTCCTCATCTCCGTCTCTCTCTCTCCTCTCCGGCTCAACTCGATCTCTCCCCATCTCTCACTCACACATCTCTCGGGCCTCCTCTCTCTCCTCTCTCCCTCCTTCGTTCTCTCTCCGCTCTCCCTCTCTCCTCCTCCCCCCTCTCCTCTTCTCCTCCCATCTCTCTATCTCGTCCCCTCCTCTCCTCTCCTCTCTCTCCCCCCCGCTTCTCTCTCCTCTCTCTCTCCTCTCTCTCCCTCTCCCTTCTCTCCCTCCTCTCATCTCCTCTTCTCTCTCTCATTCCTCCTAATCGCCCGACGCCTCCTCTCTCTTCCCCTCTCTCTCTCTCTCCTGTCTTCGTCTCTCCTCCCTCTCCCCTCTCTCGTACTCCTGCTCTCTTTCTCCACTCTCCCTCTCTCTCTCGCTCCTCCTTCTCCTCCTCTCTCTCTCGTCTCTCTCCTCCCTCCGATCCTCCCCCTCGTCTCTCCTTATCCCTGATTCTCCTCTCTCTCCCTCCTCCTCCTCCCCTCTCTCCCGCGGCTCTCTCGTCCTCGTCTCTCCTCTCCCTCCGTTCTCCTCCTCTCCACTCCCTCGATCCCTCCTCGTCATCTCTCATCCTCTTCCTCAATCTATCTCCTCTCTCTCGGTGTCACCGCCTCTCCTCTCTTCTCTCCCTCTCTCCATCATCCCTGCTCTCACTCTCTTCCTTCACTCTCCTCCTCTTCTCTCCTCTCCCCTCGACATCGCCCCCGTCCCGTCGTCTCTCTCTCCTCTCCTTCTGCTCTCTCTCTCATCCCCTTCTCTCTTCCCTCCCTCTCTCTACTATTTCTGCTTCATCCTTTCTTTCCTGCCTCCTCGCTGCTCTCGTTCCTTTTTGCTTCTTCCTTTCCCTCCTCTTTCTCTTTTCTTTTATTTTATTTTGTCTCCTCTTTCCTCCTCCTCGTAAGTCCTCTCCTTCTCCCTCTTAACCCTTCCACACCATGACAATAATCACGATAATATCACACACTGGCTAGGCTGTGTGTGTGTGTGTGTGTGTGTGTGTGGTCCACCTATCTGATCCCTCAGTAAAGAGAGTCAGGTGAGGTGAGGGTGAGCTAGCAGGTCTCTCTCTCTCTCGTGCTACTCCCTCCTCCCCCTTCCTTCCACACTATCAAAAATATGGACGAGATTCATCCCCACTACCACGTACAGGCTAATGACATCATGAGGTCACTTCCATGTCCACCATACCAATAGCTTTGTGTGTGTTGTGTGTGTGTGTGTGTGTGTGTGTGTGGTGTGTGTGTGTGTGTGGTGTGGTGTGTGTGTGTGTGGGGCAAGTATGACAAATAGCTATCAAGCAACAACGATCCTGTCAAGATAGTCTGGCAACTTTTTGTTTTGGTAAAAAGGTTCATGTATTTCTAAAATCTATCTAACTTCTGCCAAGAATACGAACGAAGACTTTGTTCCTGAATATTGCAG
Source organism: Chionoecetes opilio (assembly GCA_016584305.1). NCBI lineage: Eukaryota > Metazoa > Arthropoda > Malacostraca > Decapoda > Majidae > Chionoecetes > Chionoecetes opilio. Next base: position 7,490 of record JACEEZ010015745.1, read on the forward strand.
TCCTAAGGATAATTAAAGACCCAGACATACTTTAAGTTTGTTCTTGAATATGATATTGTATGGATACGGAGACGAAAAATATTTCAACTTTGAAAGTTCCCGGCTTCCGTTTTCTACAAAATTATTCCAAGGTTGGTCACGGCAGAGACTGGCGTGATGATGTTTGTAAAGGACCGCTTGTACAGGATATTGATCGCTCAAGTGGACAACTGATACTGAAGACCAGAACAGATTATGGCTGATACGCCTTACAGTTTTTTGTGGCAGTACAACTGGCCTTGAAAAAGACGCCAAGTTGCCAAGATATTTCCAGATACCTCTGTCAAAGGAGGACGAAAAAGTCCTCGCACGAGAAGTTCCTCAAATTATTTAACTCTAGGGACATGGATTTGAAAGCGGACAATTTGCCTTTTTTAGGAGTAAAGGGCTAAGTTATTGCTATTGTTATGTTAATGTTAATGTTAATGTTAATGTTAATTGTAATGTTAATGTTATTTTAGTGCAAATTGGTTTTAATTCCTTAACTTTTTTTGGCTTGCTAAACCTTTGGTATCATTACTGTCCTTACTCCCTCCATCCTCCTGGCACACGTACCTGTTTCTAAACACTGTCCTTCAATACCTGTTTCTAACACTGCTGTCTTCATCCCTGTTTTCTAACACTGTAAGCACTGTCTTATTCTTTGAAATTCCTTTAATATTCTGGCGTTATTTCCTCTGTTCCCGCTGCTTTTTTGTTTCTTCTCTCCTTTAAACACGTCATCACCTTGTCTTCATTGATCTTTTTCCTCTTCCAAGTATCCTCCCTGTACTTCTTCTCGCTATTTCCATGTTATTCTCTTACTCCTATATGCTACACGTCTCTGTGTATTTCCCTTGCCCTCGTCTTCCACTTCCTCTACTCTTGTTGAACTTAATGGCCTGGTTTCCTTTATTGCTTTCCTTATGCTGTAAATTAGTCTAAGTAACTTCTAACTATTATCAACTGTTGTTTATGTCAGTATTTGTTTAGTATTTATAACCTTGTGTTTTTTATTATTTTCTCTGTGTTTTCCCTCTCTCTCCACACCTTGGCCCAAAAACACGTTTGCCTTGTAAGGGCTGTTTGCCAACCCCATATCCTGTTATAAATCATTATAAAATATTGTAAATGGCAAACATAATAAAGTGTTATCTTTTCCCCTTTATATGGATTATTCATCTCCTCACTGATTTGCACATCAACGTGGCATCTCATGTCAACTTCCTCCTCCTACGATTTGCATGTTTGCATGTTTGCTAGTTTGCATGTTTCATGTTTGCATGTTTTGCATGTTGCATGTTGCATGCCTTTGTTACAAATCAAACTCAACCAATTATTCCTAAGGCGTAATGTTTTCACATTATGCCCCAAAAGTGGCAATTTTCTTATAGAACAAAAGAAATTATTTGGACCATTAAAACTGTGGAGCATAAAAGATATATAACTAGTTTTCAATACGTTTACATCAGACAAACATTGTAACCCAATACAAACCAAAAACTAATAATCATAAGACTAAATATTTAAATTATACAAAACATGTGCATTTCCCTCCTCTCATATTTCTCTCTCTTTTTCTGTTTCCTCTATAGTCCATTTGATATCCCTTAAACCGAAAATTAATCGAACCGGAATTCAAAAACAACTGTGAAAAACCATATAAGCCATTCTTAAGCTAATTCTAACCTACCCAAAAAGTATTCAAACGATAATCTCCTCTCTCATATGCGTAAAACTATATGCAGTCCCACAGAGAGCAACATTCTTTCATATTTAGGGAAAATAGGAAAATATATAAGCCTTGATATTTGACACGCTGGCACTATTTGAATTATAAAGTCCTATTGATCGATATTTTAAGTCACGAGCACTCAAAGATAGATAAGATAAAAGAATTAACATTTCGTCTACATAGCACAATTACTACTATTTAGCAAGCTCGTTAGAGTGTCAAGGGTTTATAATATAAAGTCTTAGATTACAATCTCCAATATTGGCATAAAGACGGATTTGTCTTTTCAAAGTGTTTTGCATTCATATATAAATAATATTTATATTTTTTTTTTAGCACTCAAAATGGCAAAGCCTAGCATTGATTATACACAATATAGAGTGAATTCATGCCGGATTGAACCTCCCTTTTGAAACGGGAAGACTTGAAAATCTTCAAAAAGTTATTTTAAGCTCATTTTTGAACAATTATGGGAAGCATATTTTTTCATTTGTAATTCCTCAACAACGATTAAATTTGGAGGTAGATTCCATGACTTTCTAAAAGTATACCGTAAACTTAAGTCTCTATCCTTCTTGGGTGAGTGAATGGGACGAGCATAAAAAGGCAATAAAAAGGATTTTGTTTGTTTTTTTCATTTTCCAAACTAGGGCCGCCACTCATAGCTCTTCTTTGCACATTAATATAGTGGATTAATGTCAAGGATATGCCCAGTAAAAATTAACACTCCGTTCAATAATTAACTGAGATAGAGGGTAACAACAGGTGTAAAATAAATACAATTGTAATAGTTACTGCTCTATTTTTTTTTGCCATAACCCAACCGGGCACGAATGGAATAAAGAACACACATTTCCGAAATAACGAGTGTATCTTTTATGTTTGATAAACGTTTTTGGTAAGGGGAAGAATTACTCTGGAATAAACTTTTCCCCCGAATATCCCCGGGGTTTTGACAAGAACAACGCGCGCCTCACATTCACTCCGTGGTACCCACCCCTCGCCTGATCACCGCCCTGGGGGAAAAAGGCATCGCGTGACAGGGCCTTTAATACGGGCAATCCTTCTCTCCCTGGTCTCCTCCAGTAGCTGCTACCTCCACAACAACGTCACCGCACGACGTCCTGGTTAAATAGCTTATACGCGTTATTTTGTGGTAAATAAGTAAGGAAAGGCGGGCGGGGCGGGAGGTAAGGTGCTGGGTGAAGCCAACCGACCTGGGCCGGATCCTCACTACAATTATATTTATCTCTTAAGTGTTACTCCTTAAGTGTAAAAAGTTGGTATTACGGAAATCATATGCATATACCTCATCCGACTTTGAGTGTAGGTATTAGCAGATCCTGGCTACTTTGAGTGTAAACCCGTTGCTAGGACGCTTGTTTTACAAACCAAACTACGAAATGAAAAGAAATATCTTTCTAAGAACAATAAAGAATGTAAATCATTTGAAGATTAAAGTCATTACTAGATAAACAGTATCAGCCATAATAATGTTTAAAACACACGGAAGAAAATGTTCAAGAACTTGTTATAATCACAATCGACGATTATACGGTGTTGCCGTGGGAGTGTTTTCAACTTTTTCAGTCAATCCACGACGGCCTTTCATGTAAAAGCGTTTTCATTAGCAATGGTGTGATGGCTGTGACGCTGTCTTGGGTTATTAAATGTTTGTATGTACGGCGAGCATTCGTAACTTCAGTACGGTGCTCGTTCGCTGGTATACTCTCGCCCACAGTATGGGGAGGTTTTTCTAATAAGCTCACGCTCAAGCCTGTCCCTCTCAGCCTCTCACATCCTCAGCCATTCTTTCAGGCTGAATGATCTATCATTTACCCTAAATTCTCTGTACTTCTTTGGGACTCAGAAGGACCTTCAATACACCAACCTGAAACAGTTCTTAATAAAAAAATTTAGTTTTATATGTTATTTATCTGCACTTGGTGAAAATATTTGGCAAAACAATTGAATATTTGAAAACTGACCTCAATCTTTAAAATCGTCCTTTTCATAAAAAACACAAGTTCCAGCAGAATGAGGCTTCAGGAAATATCTATTTTATTAAGCATTCACTGAGTACCTGTTTTTTGGGTTATATGTCTCTCTTATGCGAACGAACATTTAACCAAGAAAGTAATTTAAGTGCTTGGCACCTCAACGAACAGTCCGGATGAAGACAGTTGAGAGCGTTTGTTTACTATTTTCCCGTCTCGGGAGGAAGACGAAAGTCTCCTTTATGTGGGAACGGTATGTGGGAGCGGATGCCACGAATATTCCATAGAGGATATAGTTTGATGAGATAGAGCGGGGTGAGTCAATAGTTAGGATGACAGTTTCGGTATGAGGAGTTAGTAGTCTCATAGATATTAGCTGTGAGGTAAGGAGCGGGGCGCTGTGCTTGAGTTTTTCCTACCCGTGTGGTGTCTACAGGAAAGTGGATGATAACAGATCCTGCCGGCGGATGGGTTTCTGTGGAGATTGCGGAACGCCACACTCTGTTTTCGGTTAAATGTTCGTCGCAAGACGACAGACACACCCAAAACAGGTACTCGGTGATGCTTACATACAAGTAAGATATTCTGAAGCCGCCCCCCATTCTGCTTTGAACTTGCGTTTTTGTTATGAAAAGAACGATGTTTAAAGATTGAGTTTTCAAATATTCAATTTGTTTGCAATATTTTCACCATGTGGAGACAAATGGGGGGAAAACCGTAGGGCTTTTTGGGGTATCAAAAATTAATTAAACCCGGTATTTGCCCCATAACCGTTTTTTCGGGAATAATATCGGTTACCAAGTCTAGATTTTACCGGTAATCGATCGTTTTTTTTTTTCCCCCAAATACCGGTTATTACCGTTACTGGGTATTTTATAAATTGTCATGCCCCATTTTTTTTTGGGGGTTCCATTCTCAGACATTTTTTTCTTAACCCTTTACAGGTCGACATATAAGGAAAGGGTTTTTCGGTGGCGTCGGCCATTTGTTTTTGCAAAAAAAAATAGGTTAGTAATTTAAAAACCTATAATTTTTTTAAGGGAAAATAAAATTAATTTTGATTTCAAATTTCTCTTTAAAAACCATTATTTTTGGGCCCTCCATCCTTTCCCTTGGGCTGAGTACTTGGGCAGGGTTGTTCCACGGTGGGGACCCTCCGACTGAAACAGCTTTCAACACCACCTGGGTTACAAAGGCAGTGGATTTGCCGATCCTCCCCCTTGACGAAACCGCCCCCCCTTCTTGAAAGAAGTCAGGGGGAGGCTGTAGCCAAAAAAGTTGAAGGGTTGGGAAAAAGGGCAAGCTGGTGTTTGTTAAATTATCCAGTGGGGGGAGCCCTCCAAAAGCTGGGGGTGAGGCCATGATCCCGGGGTTTGCAATGCTGTCCTGACTGCCGGTGTGGCAAATCAGGTACCATTTTCCCCCTGACTGGAAAAGGGGGGCTGGTCGTCCCTATTTTTTTGGAAAGGGAAAAAAAGGGGGAACCGTCAGGACTGCAAACCAATTACGCGGTATTACACTTGCCCCAGCGTACCAGGCAAGGGTTTTCTTGCCCCCATCTATTGCTGACACGAAATTCGCCCGTCATCTGGTTGAAGCATCAGGAAGAACCTCAGCAGACTGGGGGTTTTCCACGCCTGGTAAGTTTTAAAAACGGACCGTATTCCTAGCCCCCTTCGTTGTTCCTGGGGGAAAAACGCCCGAACGTGAGTTTCGACAAGGGGAATGCTTGCAGCCTATGTTGATCTCAAGAAGGCGGTTTTTTAAAATCAGTGCATCGTGAGTCAAATCTGGGATTCTTCTTGCGACCTTTTTTGAGGGATTCCTGCAAGGACTATGGGTTTGGTAACGTTTGTATTCTGGGGACTGAGAGTGCTTGTTTTAAGTGTGGGGGGGAGGGGGTATCCCAAAACTTCTTTTTCCCGTGGAAAAATTACAGGAGTGAGGCAAGGGTTGGTCCTTGGGGCCCCCAAAACACTTTTTTTCAACGCTTGGGATGGATGGGTTTATTGGTACAAGGTTGTAGAATCAAAGTGATTGTGGGGGCATCCGTCGGCAAACAAATCATGATCTTGTTTTTTTCGATGGTGCAGTAATCTTTTGCTGAGTCGCTGGAGGTCCTGGTGATGGCTCCCCCCGAGGCCTGCCACGAGGAGGCCAAAGCCCTTTTGGGAATTCTTGTTTTTTGAAAAAAGGTCTTTGGTCAGGGGGAACCTTCAAATGGA
>JACEEZ010015746.1:0-18871 GCA_016584305.1 Chionoecetes opilio
TATACATGCTGTTGGAAACCTATAGGGGCCTCAGCGACCTGGGTTATACCACGATCGGGGGCCATCTAAGAACTTTTGGTCCGTGCGGGGGTACATAAAACAAATTGAACCTCGGGCAAGACTTAGATTTGGGGGCAACATTAAGAGTTGGTTCTCAGACGGGCAACAAAAAAGCCCACAATGGCAATTCGCCCATTACTTTTTGCCATGTCCCAAAAACCATACAACCATTCCCATCACTTCCTACGGGAAATCCCTCGCTGCTACCCAAAAACCCATAGCTAAGATGAAGGTTGGTTTGGGTATACTTTTGGTTGTTGGTTGGGTTTGGGTTGGTATATTTTTGGTTAGTTAGGTTGGTTACTTTGTGGTTTTTGTTGGGTTGGGGGGGTATACTTTGGGTGGGTTTGGTTTAGTTATTTTGGGGGTTGTTAGGTTGGTTTTAGGTTGGGTAATTTGTTTGGGTTAGGTTAGGTTTCAAAAAACCTATAAGCTTAGGTTGGGTTTTTCATAAACCTAAAGCTAGGTTGGTTTCTTAAAACCCTAAACTTAGGTTGGTTTCTTTAAAAACCAAAGCTTGGGTTAGGTTTCAAAAAACCTAAAAGCTTGGTTTTTTCTTTAAAAGCTTATAAGCCCCGGGGAAAAATTTTTTTCCCACCCAAATTTGGGTTTTTTTTCTGATGGGGATTTTTTTTTTTTTTTCCTTTCGGAAATTAAGTTTTTGCGCTATATAAAAAAATCTCGAATAGAAAAAGCACCTATTTTTGGCAAAAAATTTTTTTTTTTTTTTTTTTTTTTGTCAAAACTATGGTTTTGCGCAAAAAAAAATATCTCCATTAAAAAAACCCCCTGTTTTAGGCCGGAAAAACTAGTCGGTGTCTCTAAAAAAGACCGCGAAACCTCGTCCTTTTTACCAACCTAGTATAAATTTCAACTCTGACGAGTGTAAAAACGACTATGCTTTCATAAGACTACGAAACAAATTTTTTGGGGTACGAATCTACTGGTGTACAAAAGACTTGGGGTACGAAGTGCTGCAGCCCAATGAAACCCCTGGGGATTTGATTGTTTTTAGTTTTAAGGGCCCGCAACTGGGGGTTATTGACGCCCCCCCCCCCCCCAAAAACCAGAAGGTACATTTAAAGTAAAACTAAAAAAAAATTTTTTAGGTAAAAAAAAAAATTTTTAAAAATAACGAAAATACATAAAAATAAGATTACATTAAAAAACTAATAATTTAAATTTTTAAAAACATCATAACTTTTTGAAAAGGCCACCTTCTCAATAAATGTTTTAAATTTTTCCGGGTCCCGGAGAGAAACACCTCTCCCCCAATTTCCCAAAGGGGAGACGGTAACACCGCCCCGACCCGCGAAACCTTTGAAAAATGCACCTTAGGTCCCCAAGACGGGGACCTTCGCCCAAAGAAAAGGGGGCCGCACGGGTTAATGGGCCCAAACCCAATCACCAGTAAGGAGGGGGGGCCCCCCCCCTCCATGAGGAACCCATGATTATATAAATTGTACCAATACGAAATCGGGGCCAAAGGGCATTCTCCCTCCCCCGGGGAAGACCGCTAGTTTCCAGTCCTCGATATTTTGGGGCGGATGGTGCGCATTTTATTTTGCCCTAAGTAAAAACTTTCCTGCCAACTTTTTGTGAACTGATCTATGGTTTTCCCGGACGCGGGTCCGTACCGGCACTGCAAAATGTAAAGGGGGGGTTTCTTTTTAGTTTCCATTTTTGGGGCCAAAGGGGCATCAGCTTCCTCATTACCGGCAAACCCCTACATGTGCCGGACCCAAAAAAAGCTGACCGTCCGGCCTCGCCTCTTAAACAGTAAAGCCATTCCAGGATGGCATTGACCAGGGATGGGGGGGTTTAAAAATTAAAAGTGATTGAAGACACTACAAGAATCCCAAAAAATTGTAAAAAAACCCATCCGGAAGGGTAAAAAAAATTCATGAGAAAATATAAAATAGCACTTATTTCGCCGTAAAAAACTTTTGAAAAAAAAAGGGAAAAGGCTGACGCCTTTGTTAAACGAGGGGAAATACACACCGTATCCAACTCCTTCGTCTGATTTAACCCATCAGTAAAGAAAAGGGACCGAACTCTGATGTGGGGCAAAAGTGGTCTAAAAATTTGGGCCCGCTAAAGCCTGAGGGGGGTAAAGACCCTTTCGAGAGGGGGAAGGGTTTTGCGAAGGACATTTTTGGGAGAACCCATGGACCGACTGTCGTGTCCTAGGGGGGGCGATCCAAAAGCAGGGAAGGATAGCGTCTCTAAAATAGCTGTCAATGGGAAAACCAAGGGGTTTTTGGGGGAAGCTTCTTGGGCCCAGGGTAAAGTTGCGATCCTAAAATCACAAGACACGCGGGGCAAGCTTTTTGAGCCCGGGGGGCGTTGGAGGCGTCCCAAAAATTTTAACAGGGGGGACTGGCGTTTAAGATCTAATGGGGGGGAAACCACACCCCACCAATAAAATTTGGGTTTGGGAGTTTACCTAACCCCCCGGGTTTGGGCCAAAGGGCCCACCACATGATGTACCAAATTTTCCCCAAGCCAATCCGAAAGCCCGAGTGGGTTTTGGCAGAGGGTACACTTAAACCTCCATATTAAAGTTTTTGAAAGGTAAGTGAGCGGTGAAAAATAGGGGAGGGGTAGCGCGATCACTCCCCTAAACCTTAAAAATTTTTTCCTAAGAGATAAAAGAAAAGACAGACGAGACAAAAAGGAAAGGGGGAGAGGGGGAAAGAGAGGGGAGAAAAGAGGAGAAAAGAGGGTTTAATCTGAAATATTGCAAATTTTTAAATTTTTTCGTAAAATGATTTTAGTCTTATGGTGGGGCCATCTTTTTGGTTTCATGCCCTTACAGCAGCACGAAAGCCCCCGGGTTGGGGCCCTCCCCCGCTGACTGTAGTGCCCCATGCCCAGTTCCCCCCCACCCCGGGCCCAACCTGGCCCGGCTCGCGGGCCGGGCAATCTAGCCCTTTCCACCCGCCAATCCGCCTCGCGAAAAAAAGTGGCCGCCCGGGACTAGTCCGGGTTCCAACCGGGCCAGAGGGGTCACGAAAAGTGCTATTTGTTGCATGGCGTGGCTGGGATCTCTCCAGGGGGGGCCCCCTTGGGGGCACTAGGAAAACTCCCAGGGGGGGGCACCGGGGGGCCTAGGAAACTCTCCATGGGGGCACCTGGGGGGCACAAAGGAAACCTCCCCATGGGGGGCACCTGGGGGCAACTGGGAAACCTCCATGGGGGGCACCGGGGGGCACAGGAAACCTCCCCCATGGGGGGCCCCGGGGGGAAACTAGGAAACCTCCATGGGGGGCACCTGGGGGCACTGGCAACTCTCCATGGGGGGCACCTGGGGGGCACTGGGCCAACTCTCCTTTGGGGGCCCCTTTGGGGGCACTAGGCAAGCGGGGCCACTTTTGATGCCACCTAGAAGGGTATATTAGGAAAAGATCAGTGGGGGGGCTTTTAGACCAAGCAATCCATTAAATCATTAATAAAAGGGTTTTTAAAAAATTAAATAAATACCCCACATAAACCTGACCACCCATTTGTGTGCCCTTCCCTCGGCCGCGTTGTTCCTGCACTGGCCGGGGCTGGGCTCCCCAAAAAGGGGGCAAACCCTTTTTTTTTAACAAATTTTAAACTGGGCGGCATTCTTTGCTACCCCGGAGGGTGGTAGAAAGGCATCCCTTTGAAAAAGGGGCGATTTAGGATCTTAAACTTTGGGGGCTTAGTCCAGCCAAGGATTTTAAAAATTTGTACAGGAAAATTTTTAAATTTTTTGGTGAGTATAATGCTATGGAATGGTAAAATATTTGTCCTATCCGCCTGTACCCTGCGTTTATTTAGGAAATTAACTACTAAGCCCCTGAGGGGAGGCCCTGGAGGCCATTTTGAGGGCTGTGGGGCTGGCCCTCGCCCGGGGTGGCGCGGGCAGAAAGATAAATAATTTTTTAAATGATATTAAAATCATTTTTTAGCCCTATTTTTGATCAACATTTTCGTTGTTTATTATTGTTAAAACCATCGTATCACAGAGTTCGATCCCCGAGAGAACAAAAATCTTTCTGCACCATGGGAGTCTTCCCTTTGGGCCCTTTAAAACCCACCCACATGTCCTGCTCTTAACTCTACCTTCCCGTTTGGGCGAGTGCATTTTCATTTGGAAAAACAGGGGGGCGGCATAAACCTCTAATCACGGGCTAAATAAAAAAAACCCTCCCTGCGCCCCCCAAGGGCGGGGGAAAACCAATCACAGTTTCCAAGTGAACCTTCAGGGCCCACCATCCAGGCCTTAGCCCCTGCCTACAGGCGCTATAGGAAACCAAAGGGAAAAAAAAAATTATATATAAAATTTTTTTTCCCTTGACAAATTATCAGCATTTGCGCCGGTGGAAAAAGTGGAACGGGGAAAGTTTTTGGTAGGTCACGGGCCCTTTGATTACTTGAAACACCAAGAATTCCCCAAGAATTGTTGAAAACTTTTCCACACGACTGCCCACCCCCTCCACTCGGGCACAAAAACCCCGGAAAGTACCCCCATCTCCCTATCCAAAAACCCTGGGGCTCTTCCCCTCCTTTCTTCTAACCCCGACCTCTCCTAACACTCCCTCCAACATCTTTTTCTAGAATTTCTCATACCGTTCACTTTCCCACATCAAGTGCTCCCAGTTTAATCCACTCCGTCACACACAAACCACGTCTTGCTGCCCCTTTTTTCCCATCTACACAACGACAAAATTTACCTACGTGACTTTGCCCTGGCTCTAAAAAGTAAATCCCCCCCCATACCCCCACCATCATAAAAACTTTCATCCCCGGGGGGGGGGTTGGCGGGGCCCTTTTTCTCCTTTTACCATTCCAGTGTTGATTTCTCACTCTTTTCCCCTCAGCCATTTTTCCCTTTCCCCTTTCTCTTCCACTCCCCCCCTTTTTATTTTTTTTTTGCACAAAACCCCTGGGGCTCCCATGATTCCTCCCAAGGACTATTGGTTTGATAAACTGCTCTGTCTCGGGGACTGAGATGCTGTAAACTGGGGCAGGTGTATCCACTTCTTTCCTTTTAAATACAGGAGGAAAAGGGGGTGCCCCTTTGCTCCATCTCTTTTAAACACTTGTTTTGGACTGGGTATTGGACAAAGTGTTGGTGGAGCACCCCTCAGAAAACACAAGTTTCACTGTCTTTTTTTTTCCGATATGCAGCCCATTTTTTGCAGAGTCCTGTAATCCTGCATCGGGATACACATCCTGAAAATTCGGGCAGGGGGCCCGGTTTATTCAAAAACCACGGGGCCCAAAGTCCCCCCAAACCCGGGCAGTCTGGGTGGGGGGTCGTCTGGGCCCTGCCACCTTTTGCAGGGGGGGGGCCACTTTCCCCAAAACGCCAAACTGCATATCTATTTTTCTCAAGATTTGCGGGAAATGGGGGACTTTCTGTTTTAAAAGGAAAATTGCCCTTCCTGCCTCCTCCCTCCCCTCAACTCTTTTCTCCCCCTTCCCTTCGGGGCAACCGCGGCGCCCTGGGATTTCGTTAGATTCTAAACCCTCATTAGATAGCAATAGGGTAATGTTCAATATGTGGTTAGATGTGAAGGGTTTTAATGCCAGTTTTAATTTTGGTGTTGGTTATAATGCATCCTCCCCTCCCCTCAGACCCACTTTCCCCAATCCTACAATAAAGGCCTCTAAAAATTTTAAAAGGGCCTGAACTGTTGATTTTTTCACCTCTCCACTCTCACTCTCTTTTGTATTTCTTTTAAAAAAAACACTAAAAACAAAATTTATTAAATTAAGTTTTTTATTGATATTTTCCCAAAAACCCCCTCAAAATTTCCCCTTTTAAAATGCCCTGGCAACCTGCTCTTGGAAATTATAACACTTGCCAAAATGATCACACTTGTCTTTTTTTTTCACCATGTGGGTAAATGTGTGTGTTAAGATTCCCTTTTTTGGGGTTTAAAAGTTTTCCTAAAACTCTTGACACTAAAATTTTCTCACCCCCAGTGGGGTGAGCCAGTTTTTTTGTTAGGGGGCCCCTTTGTGGGAAAAAAGTTTTCCTCCACTCTTGACACCCCAAATTTTCCCTTTTCTCCGTGGGGTTTTGAGCATGTGTGTGTTAAGACTCCCCTTTTGGGTAAAAGTTTTCCTAAAACTTTTTGACACTCAAATTTTTCTCACACCAGTGTGGGTGAGCATGTGTGGTTTTAAGATTGCTTTTTTGGGGGAAAAATTTTTTCCTACCCCTTTTGGGACACTCAAATTTTCCTCTCCAGTGTGGGAAAGGATGTGTGTGTTAAAAATGCCTTGGGGGGAAAAAGTTTTCCTACCTCTTGACCTCAAGTTCCTCAAAAACCAGTGGGGGGTACCATGTGGGGGTTTTAAAAAACTGCCTTGGGGGTAAAATTTTTCCTACACTTTTTGACACTCAAAGTTTTCAAACCATTTGTGGGTGAGCAGGGGTGTGTTTTAAAGGGACTGCCCCTTTTGGGTAAAATTTTTTCCTACACCTTGACACTAAAAATTTCTCACACCTTTGTGGGTGAGCTTTTTTTTTGGGTTTAAGATTCCCTTTTTTGGGTAAAGGTTTTCCAAACACTCTTGACACTAAAAATTTCTCCCCACCAGTGTGGGGGACATTGCCTCCAAAGATAAAGTCTTTTGAGTGAACCTTTCCCACAGGGGTTCACACCTCACCCTTGTCTTTTGCGTGTTTTGGGTTGAGGAATGTGGGGAAATAATGCCACCCCCCCTTGCGGGGCAAAAACTTTCCCCCGTGGTTCAATGTTAGGTCCTCACGCCCCCCATTGCAGCACTATTTCTCCACAACCTGGGTGGGAGGCCTCAGCTGGTCCTGCATGCCGGGTTTTGGGGGCCCGGGACGAGCTCCCCCGGGGGAATGAACACAGCTTTCCCCTTTTAACAAGGGAAGCCAAAGGGAGCCCCTGGCGGGGGCGCCACTGGCCTCTTCCCCTCAGCACCTGAAAACTTGTAGGCCGCCCGCACACAAGCAGGGAAAGGGTTTCCCTTTAAAAAGGGTTCTTCCTTTTTTCCCCTTCCCGCTAACACCTCCGTGCTTCCACCAAGGAGTTTTATAAGCCAGCACAGGAGCCTCACCCCAAACCCCCTCAAAAAGGGAGGAGTGGAGGGGCTGTTTGGCTCGTGACCTTAAATTTCAGGCAATGTACCCAAACCCTTGCACACCCGACACAACAACCCTAAATAATATTGCCTTACCTTATGCCTAAACCCGTCACACACACACACACACACCGCTGAAAAAATTTGGGGTTTTGCCATCATCGGAAGAAACAAGAAAAAGAGGAGACTTGATGGGAAATGTACATTAAACCCTCATAAACCGAACCCCGAAAACCAATCTTGGGATAATCCAACACCGTGTTGCCTTCGAACCCAAAACCCCTGATATACAGTAACCCCCCATTTTTGCGGACCCTTAGGGGGGGCTGGGGGGCCGGGAGCCTCAAAATCCGGGAATTTGCCCAAAATCCGAGGCCCCCTTACCCACCCCTGGACGTTTTTTTCCTACTCTGTCGGGCAAAAACCGATTCAATTATCCCGCCGCGGACATTTACGACACTTTTTTGTTTTTTAGGGCTGCAGGGTTCCCCTTGGGGGAAAAAACCCATGCCCTGGTATGTCCTATGTGGGTATCACAGGGCGGTAGTTGACTGAATTTTCGTTTAGGGGGTATGCCAGGTTTAGATAAGGGGATGGAGGTGGTTTTTTAACCTTAAAGGGGGAAAAGGGGGTGAGGGATTGGGGAGAAACTGTTAGAGTGGATTTTCCCGGGGCGCCGTCCCCCGGGCCCGGGCCAAGGAAGACATGGAGGCAGTGTGTTGAAAAGGGTCTTTCAGCATTGGGGATTTAAGAAGTTGAGGCCAAAGGATGAGTAGTAGGAACGTATCATCGGGCCCTCCCAACCTCATAAGACTTACGGGAAAAACTGAAACCCAAAGAAAGAAAACATTCTGAAGACTGTTCCCTGTGGGGCTGTGGGTTGTCAAATTTCCTCCTTCACACTTCCCCTTCTCTAAACCCTTTCCCTTTCCCCCACACACTCAAACCCCCTACACACATAAATACAAACATAAAACAACACAAACCCTCACCCACCTCCCCAAAACACACAAAACCCCCAACCCCCCCCTACCACCCAAAACCCCCCACCCACCTAAAAAACACACAAACCCCCACCCCCCTACACACACACCCTTTAAACCCCCCTCCCCTACACAAAACCCTCCCCCACCTACACAAAACACACACCCCTCACCCACCCCACCCCCCCAACACCCCCTCACCCACCTACACACACACACAAAAACCCCCACCCCCTCACCTAACCCACCATCACCCCTACACCCCAACCACCCCTCACCCCCTTCACCAAAAAACCCTCACCCCCTACACACACACACACACCACACCCACCTACACAAAAAACCCCCCCTCACCCCCTACAAAACACAACCCTCACCCACCCCAAAACCCCCCACCCCCACAAACCCTCAACCCCCCTACAAACACACACACACACACACACACTCACCCACCTACACACCCCCTCCCCCCTACACCCCCTAACACCACACACACCCCACCCACCCACCACACACACACACACACTCCCCACCACCACACACCTCACCCACCTACACACACACACAACCCCCACCCCCCCTACACACAACCCCCTCCACCCCCCTACACACCCAACACACTCACCCAAACCCACACACAAAACACCCCCACCCACCTACAAAAACACATAAAACCCCCACCCCCCTACACAAAACACACACCCCCCCCCCACCACAAAAACCCCACCCAGCACCACACCCTCACCCAACCCACACCCCACACCACCCTCACCCACCCACACCCAAACACCCTCACCCCAAATTACACCCACCCCACACACCCCCACAACCCCCCCACAAAACCCCCCACCCCCCACACACACAACCCTCACCCCCTAAAAAACCCCCCTCACCCCCTACACACACACACACCCTCACCCCCACACAAAACCCCACACCCTCACCCACCTACACCACACCCCCACCCACCACACCCCCACACCCCCCCCTCACCCACCTACACCCCCCCACCCTCACCCACCTCACCACACCCTCACCCTCCCACACACACACCACCCTCACCCACCCCACACCACACAAAACCACACACCCTTTACCCCCCCTACACCACACACCCCACCCACCTAAAAAACCCCCCCTCACCCACCTACACAAAACACAAACCCCCACCCACCCCCACAACACCCCAAAACCCCCCACCCCCTACACCACCCCTCACCCACCTACAAAAACACACACCCCAAACCCCCTACACCACACCCTCACCCACCAAAACCCCACACACCCCTCACCCACCTACCCCACACACCCTCACCCCACCTACAAACCACCACACCCCACCCACCTACACACACACCCTCACCCCCTACACACACCACCACCACCCTCAACCCCCCTACACACACACCCCCACCCACCTACACACCCCCTCCCCCCCCTACACACACCCCCTCACCCCCCTACAAAAAAACACCCTCACCCACCTACACACACACCCCCCCCACCCCCACACACCACCAACCCCACCCCCCTTACCCACCTACACCCCCCACAAAACCCTCCCCACCTACACACACACCCACCCTCACCCACCTACACACACCACACCCTCCCCCCCCTACACACACACCCCAAAACCCCCCCCCCACCTCCCACACACCCCACCCACCTACCAAAACACACACCCAAAAAACACAACCCTCACTCCCCCTACACACAACAATCCCTCAAACCCCCCTAAAACACACACACCCCTCACCCCCCTACACACACACACACACCAACACCCTCACCCACACCAAAAACCCCCCTCAAACCCACCAACACACACAACACAACACCCTCACCCAAAACCCCACCCACACACACACCCTCACCCACCTACACACACACACCCCCCTACCCCCTACCCCCACACACACACCCTCAACACCTACACACCACACCCTCCCCCCCCTACACACCCCTCACCCCCTACCCACACACACACAACACACACCCTCACCCACCTACACAACCACACCCCACCCACCTACCACAACCCCACACCCTACCCCCCCGTACACACCTACACCCACCCCACAAACCCTCAACCCCCCTACCCCACACACAGGCCCTCCCCACCTAACAACACAAACAAACCCCCACCCACTACAAACACACCCACCCCCACAAGACCCCCCTCACCCACCCCAAAACACACAAACACCCTCACCCACCTACACAACCCAAAAACACCACCCCTAAAACACCACACACCCCCACCCCCTACAACACACACCCCCCACCCCCCCACACACCACACACCCTACACACCACACACCCTCACCCACCTAAAACACACACACACCCTCAACCCACCTACAAAACAACCCCACAACCCCCACCCCCTACACCTACACACCACACCCCCCCCACCCCACAACACACCCACCCTCACCCACCTACACACACACACACCCCCCCCACACACACACCCTCCCCACCCACAACCACACACCCACCCTCCCCCCTAAAACACACCACACACCCCCAAACCCCCCTACACACACACCCCACCCTCACCCACCTACACACACACACACCCACACACCCCTCACCCACCTACCACACACACAAACCCCCCACCCCCTACACCACACACCCTCACCCACCTACACAACACCCACCCTCAACCCCCCTACACCCACACACCCCTCCCCCACCTACACCACCCCCCTCAACCCCCCCTACCCAAAACAACCCCCCACCCCACCTAAAAACACACACAACCCTGACCCCCTACACCCCCCACCCCCTACACACCCAAAACCCCCACCCCCTACACACACACAAACCCCTCAAAACCCCCCACACACACCCACCCTCCCCACCTACACACACACACACCCTCACCCACCTAAAACAACCCCCACAAAACCCCCACCCCCTTTCACACACAACACCCTCACCCACCACACCACACACCCTCACCCCCTACCACAAAAACCCTCACCCACCTACCACACACACACCCTCACCCCCTACACACACCCCTCACCCACCTACACAAAACCCACCAAACCCCACCCACCTACACCACCACACCCTCACCCCCCCCTACACACCAAACCCCCACCCACCTAACACACACCCCCTCCCCCCACACACCAACACCCTCACCCACCTACACACCACACAAACCCCCACGCCCCCCTCCCCCACACACCCTCACCCACCTACCCACAACCCCCACCCCCTACCCACCAACCCCCACCCCCCTACACACACACACAAACCCTCCCGGCCCCCCTTTTCCCTTTCCCTTTCCCTTCCCCTTTCCCTTTCCCTTTCCCTTTCCTTTCCCTTTTTTCCTTCCTTCCTTCCCTTTCCCTTTCCCTTTCCCTTTCCTTCCTTCCTTCCTTCCTTTTCCCTTTCCCCCTCTTCTCTCTCCCCTCCCCTCTCCTCTTCTCTCTCCCCTCTTCTCTCTCCCTTTTTCCCCCTCTCTCTCTCTCATTAAACCCTTCTATAAACTACTACTATTACTTTCTATTACTACTACTACTACTCTACTACTACTACCTTCTACTTTTATACTACACCCTACCAACGTCGTTCGTACAAAGACGAGGGGTTAAAGTATAGTTTTTCACCCCAAACCCAAAATTTTTTTTTGATGCGCCCCTTTTGTTTTTCTGGTGTGTTTTTAAAGTGTTTTTTAAATGAAACTGCTAACCGTTTTTTTTGGATTTTTTTTTTTTTTTTTTTTTTTGCAAAAAAGACAAAAAAAAAAAAAAAAGAACCTTAACCTAACCTATCCTATACCTAACTAAAAAAGGGTTTTTTGGGAAAAAATAGAAAAAGTTTTCCGGTCCGTTTTCAGAGACACCGACTATTTTTTCCCTTGGGGAAACAAAGGTGCTTGTTCTAATGGAGATTTTAAATTTTATTTTGCGCAAAAAAAAAAAAAAAAAAAAAAAAAAAAAAGAAAATTAAACCCAACCATAAATTTTTTAAAGAAAACCCAACCTAACCTTTAACCACAAAATTTTACCTTGTTTTTTTAAAAAAATTTGGGTTTGTGCAAAAAAAACTTCTTTATTGAAAAAGACCATTGTGGCCAAGAAAAAATTTTCGGGGTCTCTGAAAAAGGCCCGCAACTCTCGTTTCCCTTTAAACCCTTTTTTTGGGGAATAAAGGTTAGTTGTTTTTTTTTTTAGGGTTTGGTTAGGTTAGGTTAAGGGTTTGGTATAGGTTTTGGTTTTTGGTATAGGGTTGGGTTAGGTTAGGTTTTGGTTTGGTTAGGTTAGATATAGGTAAAGGTTAGGTTATTTGGTATTTTGGTTTTGGTAAAGGTTAGGTAAAAGGTTTGGTATAAGGGTTTGTATTTGGTAAAAAGGGTTTGGTTGGTTTAGGTATAGGTTGGTAAAGGTTAGGTTAGGTTAAAGGGGATAGGGTTTGGTAAAAGGGTTTTGTTAGGTTAGTATAGGGTTTTGGTATAGGGTTGGTAAAGGGTTTTGGTTATGTTAGTATAGGGGTTTTAAAATTTTGGGAAAGGTTAGGTTTGTTTAGGTTAGGTTAGGTAAGGGTTGGTTGGTATAGGTTTTGGTAAAGGTTTTGGGTTTGGTTAAATAAAGGGTTGGGGTTTGGGTTTGATATAGGGGGGGGGGGTTTGAAAATAAGGGAAAGGTTAGGTTATGTTAGGGATAGGTTAGGTGGTTGGGTTTTGGGTTTGGTAAAGGTTAGGTAAAGGGTTTGGTTAGGTTCGGTAAGGTTGATCTGGTAAAAGGGTTTGGGTTTGGGTTAGGTAAGGTTAGGTAAAAGGTTTGGTTTGGGTTTGGGAAAGGTTAATTTTGGTAAAGGTTTTGGTTAGGAAAAGGTATAGGGTTTGTATAGGGGAAGGTTAGGTTTGGTCAGTATAGGTTTTGGGAAAAGGGTTTGGTATAGGGTTTAAAATAGGGAAAAGGTTTGGTTTGGAGGGATAGTTTTTTGGGAAAGGTTAGGTTTTGTTCCCCCGGGATAGGGGTTTTGATATGGTTTAAAGGTTTGGTTAGGTCAGTATTTTTAGTAAAGGTTGGTTTGGTTAGGGTTTTTATGGGTTGATTTTAGGTAAAAGGGTTTGGTTAGGATATATGGTTAGGTAAAGGGGTTTGGTTTGGTTGGTATAGGTTAGATATTGGGAAAGGTTGGGTTTGGTCAGTAAGGTTTTGATTAAAAAGGTTTAAAAGGTTTTTTGGGTTTTGGGCAAAGGGATAGGGTTTGGTAAAGGTTGGTTTTGGTTTTGGGATAAAGGGTTTGATATGGGGAAAGGTTAGGTTAGGATAGGTTAGGTTTTTGGGAAAAGGGTTTTTTGGTCAGGTTTGGGGTTTGATATTTGGTAAAGGGTTTGGCTGGGTGGGGGAAGGTTAGGGAAAAAGGGTTTGTTAAGGGTTTGGGAAAAGGTTTTATGGTAAAGGTTTGGTTAGGTGGTATGGTTAGGTAAAAGGGTTTGGTTTTGTTTTCAGGGGTTTGGTTAGATTAGGTAAGGGTTTTGGGGTTTTTTGGTATGGTTTGATAAAGGGAAAGGGTTGGTTAGGTTAAAGGGAAAGGGTTTGTATAGGTAAAGGTTAGGGATAGGTTTTTGGGTAGGATTTGGTTAGTATAGGTAAAGGTTGGGTTTGGTCAGGTTTAAAGGTTAGATTAGGGAAAGGTTTGGGGTTTGGTTTTAAAAGGTAAAGGTTAACTGGTAAAAAGGGTTTTGGTTTGGAAAAAGGTTTTAAAGGGTAGGGTTTGGGTTTGGTAAAGGTTGGGAAAAGGTTAGGTAAGGTTGGTTTTGGTTTGGGATAGGTTTGGTAAAAGGGTTTGGTTTTGGTTAGGTATAGGTTTTGGTATAGGTTAGGTAAAAGGGTTTGGTTAGGTATAGGTTTTTGGGATAAGGGTTTTTGAATTTAAAAAGGGGAAAGGTTTGGGGAGGGTGGTAAGGTTAGGGGAAAGGTTAGGTTAGGTCAGGGATAGGGTTGATATAGGTAAAGGTTTGGTTGGATAGGGTTTTTTAGGTAAAGGGTTTTTAGGATAGGTATAGGTTAGTAAAGGTTTGGTTTTGTCGGTATGGGTTAGATATGGTAAAGGGTTTGGTTTGGATAGGTTTTGGTTAGATATAGGTAAAGGTTAGGGGATGGTTAGGTTAGGGGGAAAGGTTAGATTTTAGGTTAAAAGGGTTTTGTTTTTAAAATAGGGAACGGTTAGGGTTTTTGGGCTTTTAAAAGGGTTTGATATAGGTAAAGGTTAGGGGTTTGGGCAGGTAAAGGTTAGATAAGGGGAAAAGGTTTGGTTAAAGGGCAGGTTAGGTTAATATAGGTAAAGGTTTGGTTTATTTAGTTTTTTTTTTTTTTGGGCATTTTTTCCAAAAAAAAAAAAAAAAAAAATAGCGACCCGAAACCCCGGGTTGCAGACAAAAGGGTTTGCAATTCCCCTTCAAAACACACCAAAAAAAAAACAAAAAGGGGCCCCTCAGAAAATCGTTGGTTTTTGGGGGAAACTATAAATTAACCAAAAAGAGTGCCAGATTCATCCAAAAAACATTTGAACTATGGGGAGGAAAAGCCAAATCTGGGAAAATTTTTGTAAGGGGTTCATTTATGCCCTACATGAACCCGAAGAAGACACAAAATGAACAGAAATTTTCCAAATACCCCTTCTAACTGTCCTGAAATCATGGAAAGTAGAAATGTAAGTATTAACGGCCCCCCAAACTCGGGACAGCGGAAAAAAAACGTTTTTCCCCTTGGGGACTTTAGTGTTATCTACGGTAGAAAATTTTTTTCCATGTAATTCCTTTGGGAATTTAGGGACTTGTGTGTTTTGTGTGTGTTGGAGTGTGTGTGTTTTTTTTGTGTGTGTGTGTGTGGTGTGTGTTTGTGGGGTGCGTGTCCCCCTATATGTGTGTGTCTTGGGTGTGTTGTGTCTTGTGGGTTTCGTGTGTGTGGGGTTTGGGGTCCCCTATTATATGTTTTGGGGTGTGTGTGTGTGTGTGTGTGTGTGCATGTGTGTGGGGTCTTGTTATTCAAACCATGGTTTTTGTCCACGCGAGCTGGCTCGCGATCGCCCGTTTTTTTACCCTCTCAGTGCGAGCTTGGGGCTCATTTTACCGATCTTTGGGCAAAGCGGGACCTCACCCCCCCACAAACCCCCCCTCCTCTTTCCCCAAGGGGGACGGGAACCGCCCGAATTTGCCGTGAAAAAACCTCGGGGGCGCGAGGACTCGAACCGCCTACCCACAGAATGGGAGCCCGTCACGTTGTCAACCTGAAACCCTTTGCGGGGGTGTTGGGTGGGGGGGGTTGTGTGTGTTTGTTTGGGGTGTGTCGTCTCGAAAGTCACAAAAAAAATTTCGGACAAATTTTTTCCTTTTCCCCCCCCCCCACCAAAAAACCCACAAAAAAAAAGATAATTCCCAAAAAACCCCCAAAACACCCTGAAAAATGGAGCTACAAACACGTCTTTAATAACCCTTATAGACCCTTCCCTTAAAAGGGGCCAAAAGGGTTTAAATACGCGCTATAAAAAAGGGGTGGGAGTGTATGATAGTAAAACCCCCTCTTTTGGTATTTTGGTGTCTTAGATGATAACTAAATCGTCATCGCCCGAAATTTTAAAATATTTTCGCTCCATTTGTTGTAGGCGACCATCTTGGTGCTGTGGGGAAAGGGGCCCAGCACGATCACGGGGTTGCGACTTTCTGTCTGTCTGTCTGTCTCTTGTCTGTCTATTTTCTTTTAATTTTTTGTGTCTGTCGGCTGGGCTCTGTCTGTCTATTTTTCTTTTTTTTTCTTTGGTCTGTCGTCTGTCTCTCTGTCTGTCTGTCTCCTGTCTGGCTGTCCTCTGTCTGTCCCGTCTGTCTCTTTTCTGTCCCCGTCTGTCTGTCCTCTCTCTGTCTTCTTTTGTCTGTATGTATGTATGTTGGGGTATTTTGTCCCCTGCCCCTTGGAAATAAAATTTTTCTTTTTTTAAGCCCGCCCACTTATTTTTTTTCTCTTTTGCGTGCTAAAAAAACTGGCAGATTCCCTTATTTTACTCTTTTTTCCCGTAAAAATTTTACCCCCCGTGGGTTTTGGGTGGTGGGTTTTTAAAAAAGCCCGGCCAATCAGATCGGCGCAAAGAGAAAATCTTATCAAAACCTCCTCCCGAAATGTTTCTCTTTTCCTTTAATTCCATCCAAATTTAACATTTTTTACGCGCACGACATGCAAAGGATACTGTATTTTTTAAAAGTAGGTAAAGGGGTAAATAAGGGGGTAGAGTAAAGGGGGATCTTAACAGGGGAAGAAGTCAAAATATTAAAATTTTCCATCGACGTCCCGGGCAAATTTCCCAAACCCTCAATTTTTTTAATGTTCCGAATCTTCGTTGATGCTTTTCTGGCTTAAAACCCAAAACGGTGTATTTTGCTATATTTTAGTCCCAAAAACTTTAAAAATTTATAGTGATATTCCCTTTGCAATAAAAAGTATAAAAATTTTGGGAATATTTATTCCCCCAAAAGAAAATCTTTTTGAGGGGAACCTATTTGCAGGGCACGAATACGAACATTTCCCTCACCCGAAATTTAGCGCCAACACGGTAAGGGGGCTCTACCCCGGGCCCCCACCCCCACCACCCCCCAGGGACCCACCCCCCCACCACCACCCGCCCACCACACCCCACACACACCCACCCCCCCACCGCCCATCACCCATCCGCCCCCCCACACAACCCCACCCACCAAACGCCCATCACCCCTTTGCCCACCACACACCCCCCACCCCGCCATCCACTCCGGCCCCACACACCCCCCCACCACAAAAGCCCAAACACCCATCCCCCACCCACAACCCCCCACCCAAAAGCCCACATACATCCGCCCCCCCAAAACAAACCCCCCACCCCCACGTCCATCACACCCCGCCCACCACACACCCGCCCATGGATTTAAACGGGGGAGATGCACTGGAGGATGAATCACAACCACATTCATCTAGGTTTAGGTAAAGAATAATTGGTGAAACGTAGATGTAGGTACACGTAGCCTACATACGTACAGGTCCATGAAAGCATTAAACATCCTCGACGCACATCGTGTAAATGGCTGTGTAGCAAATAGATATTCAAATAACAGTTTCATAGCGCCTAAACATTTCAGTTTAATATCAAGTCCATCTATAGAGTTAGAAAACAATGCTAGGCCATTCTAAGAGCTCAAAACAATTAGATATCGATGTGTAATACAGACAATCACGCTACTACTCTTTGCTGTGCCTTCAATAATGTCAACCTTAACGATATTCCTTGAGCCTCTGCAAGAGGTCCCAGCAAACATTGTCATGACGGGCCGGCATCAAATTAGTGCCGCAAATCACAAACGGCATATTGGCATTGAATCGGCAAACCGTAATGAAGTTATCGGCTGGCTGCGGACCGACAACTTGTGCGTACATGTTTGCACCCCGGGCCTGTGTCGGTTACGTTACGTTTCTGTGTCAGATCTGTGTCGGCAAACCGTAACCAAACTATTGCCACTACTGAGCCACAAACGGCCGACATAGCATCTATATCGTGCCATAAGCGGGCCAACACAGCAACTGCATCGTGCCACAAGCAAGCCGATTTAGCATCCAAATAGTGCCATAAGCGGGCCTACACAGCAACTGAATCGTGCCACAAGCAGGCCGATTTAGCATCCAAATAGTGCCACAAGCAGGCCGACTTAGCATTTGAATAGTGCCACAAGCAGCCGACTTAGCATTTGAATAGTGCCACAAGTGGGCCAATATAGCAGCTGAATAGTGCCACAAGCAGGCCGATAAAGCAGCTGAATCGCTTTACCGTTCCTAATGCCGATGTAGCACGCCGACTAGTTACCCTGCCACGACTGCGCACGTACGACAGATGACATCACACAGGAAAACATTGATCACGCCTCCTGGACCAGAACATTATCGTCAGATTCGCTTATTTTACCTAAATGTCTACAAAACTTAACTCCAACCTATCCAAAATTTAACCAAACCTAAATGAAACCTAAACCAAACGTTAACTTAACCCAAATTTAACCATTTATTTTTATATGATAATAGCAAGGTATATTAGGTTACTTAAGTTTGATTAGGTTAAATTTAAGTGAAGTTAAGGCTTGGTTTAGATTTGATTTAGGTTTGGTTAGGTTTAAGATAGGTTTGGGTTAAGTTTTGTAGACTTATTTAGGTTAAATAAGCGAATCTGATGATAATGTTCTGGTCCTGGAGGCGTGGCCAATGTTTTCCTGTGAGACGTCATCTGCAGCGTGTGCGTAGTCGTGGCAGGGTCCAGCTAGTCGGCTATCCAGGCAGGGCAGCTAGTCGGCGCGCTACACCGGCATTAGGAACCACCCCACTTTTAAATGAACACAGGTTTGTGAATTAGTCCATGAGCCAGGCTAGATATCGGTACCACCTGGGGTGACTAAACACGAATGGTACTAAAATGTTTATAGAGTGACTGTAAATACATTAAGATATGATAGCCTTCCCGCACTGGTAGCTTAGTCTGATTTTTTGATGCAATGGGGGTGCTACCCATAAAAAAAGATTTTCAGCGTGACGCTCGGGGTTTTCCTCATTTTCTTTAAATCATCACACATCGTTGCGAACTTTGACCCATAAATTTGATTCTCTACAAGTTGTTCAGGTTTTTTCAAATTTCCTCATATTTTGGGATTTCCCCAAAAAAAAAAAATTTTGGATTTTTCCATAATCTGGAAA
>JACEEZ010015747.1:0-25000 GCA_016584305.1 Chionoecetes opilio
AAGCGCGTTAGCCCCCATCTTTTATATCTCTTTCTGTATTTCATCTTTCTCACACTGTTCTTCCTCTATATATATCTTTCTTAACCCCCCTATTCTGTCCCCCTCTTATCCACTCTTATATACACTCTTATCCTAAATCATGCTCACCTCTACATCTGAGGAGAAAACATCTCTAACCGGCTGCTGAAGAAGGGCTTATGACCCGAAATCGCGATACAGCAAAATTATCAGCTACGGCGAAGTCATAAACTTGATCACTACAGAGAATAAGACACTCTTAAGACAAAGAAAATATCTTGAAAAGATAATAAACGCTGAACTAGCTATCACTTTTAACGAGATCTGTCTCAGAGAAAATGTCCTGCCCGTATATACTTTAAATATATATATATATATATATATATATAATATATATACTATATATATATATATATATATATATCATAGATAACGGTAGACCTGGATTTGACACTGGACGCTGCAGTACTGGCCCCATGGCCAGTCTGCTGGCCTATTCGCTTCCTGCATATGACTATCATATAGACTGGTTTATCAGTATATATGATAAACTGTAATTTTCGTAAATGTTTGTTCTATAATATTATCCCCAAAAAAAACAGTAAAACACGCTAAAGAAATGCCATTAGGAGACTCGAGAAATATGCGTGAACTTAATATTCATTTAAACTCTTCGCCATTTAAAACTTTACAAGTCAACTTTTAACATGATACATATCAATAGAAGCGCAATTGTATTAGCTTTCCATTGATATATTTAGTTTTCTGATAAATGAATTACCACAATGCATGAATTAGCGTTAACTAAATAAAAAACCTAATCAATCGGGACAAATTCCGATTGATGATTTCATTTATTTATTTAACGCTAATTTATGTATGGTTCTAATTAATTTATCAGAAAACGAAATATATCAATGGAAAGCTAATGAAATTGCAATTCTATTGATATGCTTAAAAGTTGACTCGTAAAGTTTTAAATTGTGAAGAGTTTAAGTGCATATTAAGTTCATGCATATTTCTTCTGAGTCTCGTAATGGCATTTCTTTAGCGTGTTTTACTGTTTTTTATTTGATAATATTATAGAACAAGCATTTACGAAGATTACAGTATATCATATATACTGATAAACCAGTCTTTATGATAGTCATATGCAGCAAGTGAATGGGCCAGCAGACTGGCCATGGGGCCAGTACTCAAGCGTGCTTCGTTGGCGAGTGTCACATCCAGGTCTACTGTTATATATATATATATATATATATATATATATATATATATATATATATATATATATATATATATATATAATATATATATATATATATAAAGATATATATATATATATAAAGATATATATATATATAAAGATATATATATATAAAGATATATATATATATAAATAGATATTATAAAGATATTATATATATATATATATATTATATATATATATATATATATATATATATATATATAAAGATATATTCTTTATTTATCTAATATATATAATATATATTCTATATATAAATCTATATATTCTAGTAATATATTCTAGATATAAAGATATAAAAGAATATATATATATATATATATATATATATAATATATATATATATATATTATATATATATTATCATGTATATATCAGTATATATATATATAATGCTTATAATTTAATATATATATAATAATATAATATATATATTAATGCGAATAATGCTTAAATGAGTACGCAGTGTCCGGTTGGTCCTGTGTATTGCATCATGCACCAATATGAGTTCCAAATGACTAACGTGGTAAGCTCTTTCTGATCAGTTGGTTCATCAGGCACTACATCACAGTGTCACAGCCTCTACGTTGGCCTAGAACGTGTCCATCAAGTCCTTCTTAGACCTGAAGCAGGGCATGGTCTCCCGATGGTGGGCCCGAGCCCGGATGAACCCGTCTCTGGCCTGCTGCCCCACCACTTCTGCCGCAGCCTCTGTCACCTGCTTCACGACTCTTTCGGTGCTCTGAGTGTGGATAGAGAGCTCCGGAATCTCGTACGGCTTGACCAGGATCTCCTGGATCTGATCCCCGGACAGTGAACAGGTGAATGCCGGTTCGTGCACCTGGCCAGGCTGCCAGCTGATCAGTGTCTGCAAGCTGGTGGCTGACAAGTTCAGCTTGGGTGTGATGCGAGGTCTTACACTGGTGTCCCCATACTCCTCGCCAGCCCTCAGCTTCAAAATCTGGGTCACGGCGAACCTGCGGTCGTCCTCACTCTGACTCGCCATCAGCGAGAGGAGGACACATTCTGAGTGTGCGAACCATGCTCCTGTCCGCACGTAGAAGGTCACAGCTGTTTGGACCTTCTTGGGCTGCGACCTCATCACTCTGAGCTGCGTGAGGATGTGCTTGGGGCCGTCCTCTAGTCTGTGGTGAACCTTGATGTCGTAGTAGAGTTTGAAGTACACCTGCAGGCAGTACTTGACTAGGATTTCCAGGGTGTTCAGTTCTTTGCCAGTCAGTCCATGCTTTCTGGTCCACATGTACACGAGCGACTGGGCTGTGGTGAGCCATCTGGAGTGGAACACCTTGCCACACTTGATCTCCTGCAGCTCGGACGGGAGAACGCCCAGCTTCACAGCCTGGACCAGCTGGTAGGAGACCTGCTGGTCAGTGGACATGTTGACCAGGATATACTCCGGTATCTCAGTGAGATCTTCACCGCCTGGCACTCCTCTGAACTCTGCGTTGTACTGCATCTCATTCACGCTGGACAGCAGACTGCACACTGGACCCGTGAAGCCAGTGTCAGATGAAGTAGGCCCGTCGATGCTGGTGATAAGGTGGCGCAGGGGCAACTCGTTTGTGTGCAACACGCATATACTCCAGAAGAGCTTGCGTCCCAGCATCTTCTCCAAATGGGCGTGAGTACCACCCTTCCACCCCGTGTTGGCCCTAGTTGAGTCACCTTGCAGTACGATCAGTGAGTCGGTGGAGTCGTATGTCACCAGCAGATCATAGAAAGCCTGAGCCACCTTGAACGCAGGCTTCTCAGGTGGCACCGGGTCCTCTGGTACAAAGTGCCAAAGGCACCTTCCAGATGGCTCCTCTGTCACTGACACATGCTCCTCCCTGATCAACCTTGGGTGCAGTTTCCCATAGCTGTCGGGCACCATCGCCGTGGTCTTGTCCTTCCTCCCATATTAACCCAATCCAACTATTTTGGTACCCTGGTTAGGGTACGCCGTATAACAAAAATTCTTTTTATCAACTTTGGCATGCCAATTTCCTATGTAAAATGGAATTCTAAGACGATTTTATCTAATTCCATTTTTGCATTTGAGCAATTCTTACTATGCAAAATCGCACTTTAAGCTATGTTTTGCATATAAATATAAAAGTCCATTTTTGCATAGCAAGAAGTGCTCAAACCAAAAAGTTGAAGAGGGCAAACCACCCTTAAAATTCAATTTTACATAAGAAACCACCCTGCCAAATTCGAAATAATCTATATTTCACTTTTCATTGGACCTACGGCGTACCCTAGTCCGTAGGCACATTGTCCGTAGGCAAGCTGTCCGTAGGCAAGCTGTCCGGGTACCAAATTTTCACATCTCTTTTCTTGCTAAATCAGCCTTTAAGAAGTTAGATTTCCTGTGGCGTCTGCGTCCTTTTTTTCTCCCTCCCATTTGTTTGCTCTGTACAGGGGCCTTATCTGCCCATGTATGGAGTATGTCTCTCATTTGTGGGAGATTCCACTCATAAAGCTCCCCTAAACAGGATAGAGTCAAAAGTTTTTCTTCTCATCAACTCCTCTGACTGATTGTCTTCAATCTTTCAACCATCGCCGCATGGGACTGGCAGCAAGCGGGCTTTTTGTTACTTTTGTGTACTCTAGGCCAGTCCTTTGAGATATATACAATTAATAGGCCTAAACGTACGCATGTTAAGTGAGGCCTTTCTGCTGTTTTTTTTTACTCTTTCCAGCAGCAGAAAGGGGCCTGCTCTTCAAACCATCAGCTGTGATCTTCGCATCTTTCAATACTTCACGTCCAAGGGAGGCGTCCAAGGTAATGTCGGTATCGTGCCAAACTTACTCCGGCACGATATTTTAAGAAACTATTGGAAAATTATTGAAATTAAGTTAAACGCTGTAGAGTCTAGCATGACCGTGTGTGTATAAGGGTATCAAGTGGCATTTTTTTTTGTACCGCGAATTAAAATGCCCAACCAAGCGTGAATTTTAATGTTAACCTTGTGGCCCGTGGGCTTGGCGAGCCAGTCCTAGTAAAGGTGACAGGATTCGTTTTATTATGTTATTTTCGATAAATATGGTGAGATAATCACAAACCAATACATTCTGGCTTGTGTGGGAACCTCTTCAAACACCAAGGGAGGGAGAGGGAGAGGCGGGACGTAGCCGCCCGGCCGGCAGTGGGAATCGGCTTGTTCGGGACCAACATTTAAATAATAGAAGGCTTGAAATGCCGACAGCAAAGAAGAACTACTCCAAAAAAATCCAAAAAGAAGAGAAAAATAAATACAGTGTCAGCAAGAACTATAACCAGGCGGGGTTTTTGAAAAAATAAACCGGCAACACTGAGTGGGTGCTGCCTCACGAAGACTCGCACATTTGTGATAATAACTTTATAAGGGGGACCAGGTACAAATCATTAGGTACTACCGTACATGCATTGGTATGTGATTATTGAACCCCAAGGAATCATATGATAAATAATTGCGACATTTAACTGTATTTGATTACGCTATGACACGAAAATGGAGAAAGCACTTCAATCGATATTTTCTCATAACTAGTGGTCAGAGATAAAAATAAACATAAAAAGCATTTTTTTTAACATTACCTTAAAAATTCAGGGTTATCTACTTGAGATGTCATACAACAGTTAGTAAAACAATATATACTGGTTATATTTTTTATGCAAACTTTTTTTTGGCTGAATTTATTTTCACTAACTTTTTTAGGAATGTTATCCAGTTATTAATATTTTGTGCAAGTGACAAATAAATCGGTGCAAAAATGATGCAGTAGATAGACCATACAAAAACTGGCAAAAACACGAAACAATTAATACAAATTTTATGTTTTAGATCGTTTCCCACTTGAGGTTCGGTTGTGATGATCATAGTACTAATATTTAAAACATGTATACAAATGAAGACCCTCGAGCTATTTACGTAATATGGTGAGTTCTCCCCTTAAAAAAACACACTATAACCTGTAACTATATACACATTTATGGACTACATTGATCTATATATGATTTGAAATAGCATTTTTATCAATTATGATAATTTTTGCAATTTGGTAGTGGAATGTGTGATTGTCTGCTAACATTAAATGCTAAGTCCAAATTAGAGGTTCCAAGCTCTAGTAGCACTGCACCTCTGCATATTATTATTCTTCGTTCCATATTTTAATTATCAATATGGGAAGAAACGAAAGGGGAATGACAGTTATGTTTAGTACGGCTTTCACCTATTTCACCAAGATAGATGGTACTAAACCTCCGGAGTGTTTTATTGTCGTGGCCTCTGAGAGATCCGAGGGAACTCTCGAAGGCCACGGTATTATTATGCAGTGTTTATTCTCTAATGAAAATTTGAGCCATGAAGCTCGATGAACATTTTATGAACAGCACGGTGGTAAGGAGGCAAGGAATGACTTTGGGTCATTACCGCTAAGCGTACTAGGTTTGATCGATCGGGCACATCGCCAACGTATAAATTTTCGTCAACAGATAAACCTTTTATACACTTTCTTATAAAGTAACGTTTCTGATCGCCAAGTAAAATAAGCCGAACTCTCATTATGGATATAATCATTCAGGGAAAGGAAGATGAAGAAACTACACCCAAATGTTTTGTCTCTTTTTTAAAGGGTGTATTAAAGATCGAATAACTGACAGATTAAGATAACATGTTATAGACATATATTATTTTATATATATATATATATATATATTATATTTTTATATATATATATATATATATTTTTATATATTTTACTATATATATATTATATTATATGTATATATATTTTACATTGAAGCCTATAGCGCCGGGAGGCTATTCTTTATTATCAATCTTGGGGGTTGATGATGGTTTGGTCCTCCGCCCGTTGGTGGCGCAGGCTTGATTTTTTTTTAGTGGACACCTGTGATGTTTTTTAGCTGAAAGTCCGTTTTCTGTGATGGTCTACCCTCAGTTTTTAGGCTATATATATATATATATATATATATATATAAAATATATATAATATAAAATATATATATATATAGAGAGAGAGAGAGAGAAAAGAGGAAGGAGATGTATATATATTATTAAAAATATATATATATATATATATAAGAGAGAGAAGAGAGAGAGAGAGAGAGAGGAGAGAGAGAGAAAAGAGGGAGAGAGAGTATATAACGGCAGGAGTTTTCTCTGAGACAGATCTCGTTAAAAGTGATAGCTAGTTTCAAAGTTTATTATCTTCTTAAAAATATTTTCTCTTTGTCTTAAGAGTGTCTATTCTCTTTTGTAATCACTTTTTTTTTTTCGCCGTGCTTGTCATGTTTGCTGTATCGCGATTTCGGGTCTAAGAACCCTTCTTCAGCGCATATGGAAGATTTTTTTCTCCTCGGGAGTTGAGGTGTGCATGATTAAGAGCGAAGTGAAGCGCTATTTATACCCGGGTCTGCCTGCCACGCAGCCTATTACCGATGTCGTTGATTGGTAATAGCTTTTGCGTCTCGTCTTCTTGAGGGGGAGACGCTGTTTGGGTTGTTTGGTCTTCGCTTGGCTTTTCTGTGAGTAGGCTGTTATTTGTTTTTTGTTCTTTTCATGCTGGGTAGAGCTTGTAGGTTCGTTTGCCTGTACGTTAGTTTGGGATTGATCTCTTTTATGTACAGCGCTTCTAGGATGGGAAGTCGCCGCACTCTGCACACATGTCAACCATTCTGTATTTTTCTTCTAGAAATTTTCTTGTTATGATGATGCCATGTTTTTTCTAATGGGTGACTTTTTGGGGTCCGGAAGTTAGGTGGAAAGTAAGACGTCTGAAAGTACAGAATTGGTTGACTTGTCCCAGATGTGCGACGACTTCCCATCCTAGAAGCGCTGTACATAAAAGAGATCAATCCCAAACTTACGTACAGGCAACGACCTACAAGCTCTACCCAGCACGAAAAGAAAAAAAGCAAAAAACAGCTACTCACAGAAAAGCCAAGCGAAGACCAAAAAACCAAATCAGCGTCTCCCACTCAAGAAGAAAAAGCAAAGCTATCTACCAATCAACGCATCGTAATAGCTGCGTGGCAGGCAGCCCGGGCTATAAATAGCGCTTCACTTCGCATCTTGACAGAGTTGGAGAAAAGCAGTCACCGCCTACCGGAGCTCCTGGCTGGGATAACAACCAACCCCCATGGCAGCGGGCCGGGCAGCCCCCCTCATGGCCACTCTTCCCCTCATCCCCCCGACGCGTAGCAGCCTCCCTGCGCCCCCCCCCCCCACACGGAGAGTGTATCCCGCTGAGTGCCCCGCACTCCTCGTCAGGATGGACAAGCCAGACCTCGTGCCGCACCCAGCAGCACGGACACTCTCCTCTTTTTTCCGGGAACGGCGAGTGTGGCCATGCCCCCGCCTCCCGTCTTTTTGCCCGCAGCCTAGCGCCGCCGCGCTGCCGCACTAGGCTGCCCCCGATCAACGCACTCCACCTCTGCACATCAAAAACATCTCTCTGACGGCTCAAGCTAGCCCGTGGTCCTCCCCTGCTGGAGGCCCGTAGACAAACAAAAACACGCTCTTGATCATGCACACCTCAACTCCCCGAGGAGAAAACATCTTCCATATGCTGCTGAAGAGGGTTCTTAGACCCGAATCGCGATACAGCAAACAAAGACAAGCTACGGCGAAGTCATAAAAGTGATTACAAAGAGAATAAGACACTCTTAAAACAAAGAGAAAATATCTTTAAGATAAAAAACGCTGAACTAGCTTGTCACTTTTAACGATATAATATATATATATATATTATATATAGATATATATATAGAGAGAGAGAGAGAGAGAGAGAGAGAGAGAGAGAGGAGAGAGAGAGAGATGAGATGGATTCTGGACTTCCAGGTTATTTAAATTTGTCCAAAACCAACCTGTTCACCCCGTAGTGTAAGGGGTAGCCTTGGTGTACTTGTGGTGTTACGTCCCCCAGACATTGACACGCGTTTTCTTGTTCACTGGTTTATTGAAAAAAACGGTTCAACTGCAGATAAAAACAATTTTTCAAAGTAAGAACCACGTTAACGAAATCAACTATTTTAAACCAAAATACAAAATATACCTGAATCAACTCAGTCCCATTTTTTTAACTAGGTAACCACGAAGGTTCACAAACCCCATATTGATATTTCCAATTCACAAAGGGACACACCAAATCTACTTACAGTTTCTGGCGTTCTCTAGGTATTTATAAATCCAATAAGTATCTGCTGGGTGTATCCATAACCAAACGCATTCACAAACACATAAGTTGGCTCTGGTACAGCCTCACACTGGTTCCTTCCTTAGTCGCGTCACTACCCACGCTGCTCTAACGTCGCTTACACTCCCACAGATAAGATAAGATTTTCATCCTATCTAGACACTGCAAGTACCAACTACAAGGTTATTGACTATACAAAACGCCGCCACGTCAGCACGAACTAGGCGGACTCGTTTACACTCCCACAAATCAAATGTTTACATAGCTTACACTCCCACACCCGCACCAAAAACAATGAAAAATCCGACCTTGTTTGGTGTTACACCCCCCTTTCTCTGACTGGTTGGGGCTCAAAAGGGGGGAAAAAGGGGGTCAAAGGGGGGGGTTAAACCCGAAAAAAAAAAAAATAGAAAAAGGGGAAGTCTAAAAAGNATTATGTATTTATGTATGAAATGTATGCATGTATTTTATGAAAAAAATATATAAATAGAATGATGGTATCATAGATAACTGATATCAGGCGCCGAAATTAGAAACAGCAAAAAGGCCACTTTTAAAAAACTGAGAAAAATGCACCTAAAGTTTTATCTACCGTAATAAAACTAAAGTCGCCAGGACAACGTTTCCCTTTTTTATTTAAAGACGTCGGGTGGCGTTGATACTTAAAATTCAAACTCATATTTCAGGAAAGTAGAAGGGGCCCTGTCTGGAGAGTCTGTCCATTTTGTGTCTTCATCTGTGTCATATTATGGCTATAAAGGAACAATTACAAAATAAAACCGAGGGGCGACTTTTGATAACGGGCTACACTAAGGTCGTCATCTAGTGTTTATGTTCTGAGTGTCCTCCAGCTTTTTGTCCGTCGCCCGAAAAAAAAATGAGTAGGGAATTTGAAACCGGATATACTTGCAGATACAAAGCATAAAACAAGCTGAAACAGGTAGATTATACAGTCATGATATAAACTACTGTGTATCATCTTCAGTGGCACATACAATCAGTAGTGATGCTATAATTTCTTAATATATGGCACCTGGCGACTTTAGGGCAGGTGGCGACTAAATTGTTATCTACGGTAAGAAAATCAGCAATTATAAAGATATGAAACGGCACAAGCGCCACTTTTTAACAACTGAGAAAATGTACGTACAGTTTTTTCTAAGTAAATCAGAAACTAAATGAAGATATTATAATGGGGTTTGTTTTATTAGAAGGTTTGCTTTCGAAATTCTTTCCTAATTATCTAAAAAAATTGGCAGTTGTCTGATGGCATGATGTCAAACCTCCTGTGGAAATTATCCACCAACCCCCTCACATTTGGAGAGTGGTGGTTTGTCCCCCCCCCCCCCCCCTTGTGAAGGAGATATAGTTTCGCTCATCATAGGGGAGAGAATAGGGATGTGTGTATATTATATATATTATATATATATATAAAATATATTTTATATATATATAATATAAAATATATATATATATATATATATATACAGAGAACCTCGTTTAACCGGCATTTGAAACAACGGCAGCCTCAAAAAAACGGCACTATCAACCCAGGTTTTTTTTTTTTTTTTTTTTTTTTTTTTTTTTTTTTTTTTTGTTTTTTTTTTTCCCACTGAAAAACTCTGGAACTCTCTTCCTGTTTCTTTTTTTCCATTTTCCTATGACTTACATCTTTCAAAAGAAGAGTAACAAGACACCTCCCAAACTAAATTGGCTCACCCCCTTTTTTATTTAATTCTCTTACTGTCTTTTTTTATAGGACGGCAACTAAGGGGCCCTTTGTGTTACCCTTTTTGTTGTCCCCTTTGGGCATTTTCCTTTGTGATGGAAAAAAAAAAAAAAAAAAAAAAACGGATTTTGGGGGATTCCATAAGAAAACTCTCAAAACAACGGCAAAATGATTATCCGGCATGCGCTCCCCCCCGGGGTGCCGGATAAACGAGGTTCTCCTGTATATAAAATATATATATATATATATATATATATTATTATATATTATATATATTTTATATATTATATATATTATATATAAAATATATATATATATATATATATATATATATATATATAATTATAAGGGTAATGGGTATTAATTAAGGTAATTTCAGTAAATGATAAGTACTGGGATATTATAAATAAACATTCCCAGTTGTATTAACCATTTGCATCTTATATAATTAGCACCTTGGTGGAAGGGGCCAGTCATTGGCCGCCGCCCATTAGATTCCAGCCACTGAGATTTGGGGTACGTGGCTGGGTATGGTGGCGATCACCGCTGCCGCCCACGGAGATTCAGTACACCCTGACTCTCGAGAGAAAAATATCTCTTACTAAATAATTGTACATACTTTCATATTGTACATATAGTGTTAAACATTAGGACGTGTCTTATCGACATAGCGAATATCATGCCGGCGTCTATTAAGCCTGAATAGCTTCCTTGACGTTTTCAGTGATTATACTCGCCGCGTCGTGATGGTGTGATAACCCGCTTGACGCCCATACCACAAAAACGCCTCTGCTTCCGCCCTTCACCTGGCGGCCTCGTCACGCGTGGCCACTTCGAATAACAAGACATTTGGGAGTATTGCTAAGCCTTCAACACAATTCAAACCCTTCCTATCCCCCCGATAAGTATCTTAGTTGTATTAGCTGGGTATTTGTTTGGGGTGAAATTTGAAATGGGTTTTCCGAAGGTAAGAGATCTCAAATAAATATGTGTTTGTGATATAAATTTCTACACCTCCCTCCACCTTCAAATTTTTTTTTTTGTTTTGTTTTTACATCCAATATGCAATACTTTTTAATTGTTTTAACCTTTAAACACTAATTTAATGCAACAACTAATACTAATAAAGAGCCAGAATGAGGCGTTTCTACCACCGTGCCAACATGTACGTTAGGGAGGGCATCCAGTCTTAAATCCAGGGTCCACCTTGTCCGTGTCTTCTCCATTTACATTGGGATGATTATAGTCCCCGCAGCCAAATGGTGATTTATGGATGACCGTGCATTGGAGTCCACCCAAAGTTTTTTTGTTGTTTTTTGATACTTTGTGACCTACTTATTCAGAATCTTGGTCATGCCACTCAGGCAGGCTTGGGGAATTTGAAATATTCAAAAATTCTGCCAAAACTTTGAAAAAACACAAAATAGTCAAAACTTCATTATTTATTCACTTTAAAAAATACTTTTTTTAGACAAGACATCAAAGAGGAAAGTGACTAGCATACCAAAGCTGAAATCCTCCCCACAACATCCTAAGCGTTTGAGCAAAATGTGAAGCGGGCACACTACCAGTGTGCATCTGGAAGGCAGCCATTAGAAAAAAACCCTCCTGGCCTACTACCAACAGATTTTGGCTGGGAAAAAGATAAGCTACAAATCACTGCTACTAATTACTGTGCCTGAAGGAGTTGCTCTTGCACCTCCGGATGTTTTTTCAAAGGGGATCAGTGTGGTTGTGTGACTGCCAGCCATGTGCAAATGCTAGGTGCATGTGTGGAACTGGGCCCCAAATGTCGTGCACCACTTCTGTGGGTGGGCACGGAATGGAAGAGTGCTGTAACAGATGGCAAAAAAGGTCAGCACTACTGAAGAAGATGGGGACAGTGATGCGGATGACGTCGACCTGAGTGATGACTGAACTATTTCTAGTGCGTGAAATCACATGTATAAAGTACTAGTCTACATCCAATTGGTGAGAGACATATCCAATTTATATTCCTTAGGTAGCATAACTTACAATTAGACCCAAAAAGTACATTTCTAAGTGAAATAAAAAATAAAATAAAGGTTATTTTAGTGTTTTTCATATTTTGATGGCCATTTTGGCAGCCATCTTGTATTTGCATGCATCGTATGCCCTTTGGGACATATACCATCATATTCTTTTGGGTGCCAAAACCCATAAATAGATCTAAAAAGATGTTTTTAAGTGAATAAATAATGAAGTTTTTATTTTTTTTTGTTTTTTTTAAGTTTTCGGCAGAAAAATGTTGAACATTTCAAATTCCCCAAGCCTGCCTGAGTGGCATGACCAAGATTCTGAATAAGTAGGTCACAAAGTATCATAAACAACAAAAAAACTTTGGTGGACTCCAATGCACGGTTCATCACCCCTACTGCAAGACTATTAAGGCATGAAAGCAGACTAGAAGAAGACATAATAAATAATAATAATAATAATAATAATAAAAATAATAATAATAATAATAATAATAATAATAATGTTGATGACTTATGTACCTACTTAGGTAACTAATAGTAATCATTATTATTAATGTAATTAATGATTAAAGAATGCAGGTAGCGACGTTGTCTGTGGGGCGAGAAACTGATGTGTTTTGTTAATAAAGCAGTAAGTGGAAATCATTTTAGGAATAATGCTAGATAGTCATGCATAAAGAATACTCACTCGCAAATGCAATGAATAATATGTCCAAGGCTACATTACAACATCATTACTGGGACAAAAAAATTCACACTCACCACCATGATAGCTGTACATCCGCAGGAGAACTTGAGTGTTGTGGAGTGTAGAAACATT
This sequence comes from Chionoecetes opilio, assembly GCA_016584305.1. NCBI lineage: Eukaryota > Metazoa > Arthropoda > Malacostraca > Decapoda > Majidae > Chionoecetes > Chionoecetes opilio. The sequence continues at coordinate 13,038 of JACEEZ010015747.1, forward strand.
AATCTATTCATAATCTAGAAGGTGTCGGCTAACACTATCCCGGTGGAAACTCACATATTCCTTTCCTGAATCACGGAGCCATTTTTGCTTTTACCGTCTTCCATTCCTGTACATTACGCACTCGTTTGCGGGAACGAGAAGGGCCTGGCTCATTTTCCACCACCTCTACACTTTCACCAGACACTGATTCACTACTATCATCAGCCATGGTGCACAACACTCATTATTTCTATAGGAAAAAAGCAAGAAATCACTGAGCTCTCCACGGAACACGTCGAGGAAATTCGCGCTGCACAGAGTAACATCGTGTACTAGGTCCGAGGTGGGATGGAAGCAGCACGCTAATTGGCTCAGAGAACTGCCGGTTGCCCTGATTGGCTTGCTGTCTACTCGATGAAGTATGAGCGTTCTCATTGGGTTGTAGTGAAGCGGTGATACTATTGGCCAATATGCCGGAGTTAAATAGACGGTGAGACTTGTGACTTTTCTAAAGTAAGCAACTCAACTCCAACTCAACAGGAACTAAGTGATTCACGGAGAGATGCCACCGAGCACCTAACTTCTGATCTTTCTATAATTTCTGATTGGGGCAAAGCAAACCTTGTTTTGTTCAATGCCTCAAAAACCCAATTTCTTCACCTATCTACTCGACAAAATCTACCAGATAACTACCCCCTCTTCTTCAATGACACTCAACTGTCTCCTTCTTCTACAATGAACATTCTAGGACTATCCTTTACTAAAAATCTGAACTGGATATCTCACATCTCATCTCTTGCTAAAACAGCTTCTAAGAAGTTAGGTGTGCTGTGGCATCTGCGTCCTTTTTTTTCTCCCTCCCAATTGCTTGCTCTCTACAGGGCCTTATCCGCCCATGTATGGAGTATGTCTCACATGTTTGGGGAGGATCCACTCATACACCTCTCCTAAACAGGGTTGAGTCAAAAGCTTTTCGTCTCATCAACTCCTCTCCTCTGACTGACTGTCTTCAATCTTTAAATCACCACCGCAATGTTGCTTCTCTTGCTCTCTTCTACTGTTATTTTCATGCTCACTGCTCTTCTGAACTTGCTAACTGCATGCCTCCCCCACTCCCGCGGCCTCGCTGCACAAGACTTTCTACTCATTCCCATCCCTATTCTGTCCATCTTCCTAATGCAAGAGTTAATCAGTATCTTTACTCTTTCATCCCTTTCACTGGTAAACTCTGGAACTCTCTTCCTGTTTCTATTTTTCCACTTTCCTATGACTTAAATCTTTTCAAAAGAAGAGTAACAAGACACCTCCCGAACTAAATTGGCCTACCCCCTCTGTTTTTATTTTTTTATCTTACTGTCTTCTTTATAGGGACTGGCAACTAAACGGGCTTTGTGTTACCCATTTTTGTTGTGCCCTTGGCCAGTTCCTTGTGATGTAAAAAAAAAGGAAAAAAAAAGCAGCTGCAACTTTCAGGCAGGGGATGCGTACAGACAAAAAAAAGGTTTTGTATGGGAATTTCAACCCTCTTGCAGTACACGAAAGACCTAAATCCATTTGTTGTAAGATAGAGCTACCTCTAGTGTAGAGAGAGGTGATGAAAACTCATTTCAGGCTGGGGTGGCACTTCTGCCGTTCCTAATATATTATTAACCGCTATTAACCGCATATATGCCGCGCCTGATATATTAAATTTGTTTTGGAATTTATGGGTCAAATACTTGTCTTATTCTATGAAACTGATTTTGAAACTAATTAGCATTGTCTTCCTCAGGATACCCACTGGGAGTCTGCCATGATGAAACCTGCACCACTGCCATTAGAAACCATATCGAACATGAGTTCCATGCTGCCTTCAAGTACTTGTACATGGTAAGTGGCTTATTGTTTGTTTCAAAAACTTTGTAGTTATCAGATGAAACATGCAGGCTGGATCCTGCATGATGAGTTGGTGTGGATCGAATAGCACCAGGTAATTGACCTGAGACAAACTAAATGCAGTATGCTACAGGACAAAATTATTAGCAACAACTACAGTACCCTCCCGAGTTTCACGCTATAACGAGTTTTCGCGATCCTCGAGTTTCACCCTGAGTCCAAAATTCTTACCATCCCGACTTTCGCGCATTATCTCCCCGAGTTTCGCTCTGCTTCGTACACTTTTTTTTTTTTCTTCCCTATAGCGACGTTTAGCAGTGACCTCCAGGGGTGGGATAGTAGGCCCCGTACTCAAGGGCTGTAATGGTTTGCCCTCGCCCGTGGTGGCGCAGGCAGGATTTTTATAAGAGTTAATGGGCTGCATTAGTAGAAGCGAAATTGGAATTAGCTTTCCATTGATATATTTCGTTTTTTGATAAATGAATTAGCACCATGCATAAATTAGCGTTAACTAAATAAATATCATCATCAATCGGGGTATAAGCAAGCGCGCCACCCTCAGTACTCACTGATTGTGTAAGCGACTGGGCGAGGCTCTCACCGATGGCCTCCGCTCCTTCACACCACAGTCACCGTTCCTCTCACGCACACAGTAGTAGCCACAGCTCATTATTATTACTTCGTTTGCAGTGCTTAAGCTGTGTATTAAACTGCAGTGCGAATTGACTAGTCTTTAAGAATTGTAGACATGGGTAGAATGATTAAATATACTTTTCAAGCTCACAAGGTAGTGGTATATATCACTGGCGTAATAAGCCTGGAAGATCGCCACCAAGCAGAGTCGTGATGTCCTTCCATTTGTGCCGCGGTATGTTATATGGATCTATATTCCCTATTGCCTTACATTTTTCAATGTAACGAGGAATAGAACCAGAGTCTAACAGATGAACACCATCAATCACATTCCCAGCCCTCAAAAAGAGATTAGTAAGCGTGAGTGTACCGCGTTTACAGGGGAGGTAATGCCCTTTGTATACATCACCGCACGGCCACTGTCGCCCAGCCATGTGCTCGAGGCGGACCACTCTGCCACCGCCTCTCCCAGCGGTGATCCAAAAGTGTCTTTCTGTTGGTCTGTTTCCATTTTCTTTGGCGTATCGTATAACTTTTAGCTTGTATGCGATAGTACAGTCAAACCTCGATATAACGGACTAAAGGGGGGGAGGAGTGGTCCGTTAAAGCCGATTGTCCGTTATTGCAAGGGTATTTTCCCAAGGGTGGAAAAATATATGAAAAAAACGGAAAATTGTGAAATAAATGAGAAATAATCACAAACACAACCAGACCGTGTAGCTAGTCAAGCTCAAGCTCTAGTGAAAGGTAAACAAATTACCACGAGCCAGATTCAGCCGTGGCTTCCAAAGGTATTGCTTATTATCATGACTAATGCTCATTATTATATATATTATATGGTTGTGAAGTGCAGTTTATACATGTGTCACTATTTAGGTCAGTGTAGCACTGCGTGTCACCTTAGATAAGGGTGATTTAGGGTGCTGAGGTGATAGGGAGACGTAGCAGCGGCCACGCCATAACACTAATAGTCACTATTTTAAACAATACACACCTTCTACCACTAAATCACTAGCAACACAGGCTCTTTCCTTATAATATTATATCTTAATATGTGATACATCAAAACTCCTTAAAACCCAAGCATTCCAAAATAAAATGAGAAAATAATACAATTATGTTGAGTTGACAATTCGAGTGGCAATAAGCGGTCTAATATGCAAAAAAAAAAAGAAAAAAAAAAAAGAAAAAAAAAAAAGAGAAAAAAGAAAAAGGGTCACGCAAATGGAGTCCGTTATATCCGAAGTCCGTTACATCGAGGTCTGTTATATCGAGGTTTGACTGTATTAGTAAATCGTTTTGATGAATTCGCCAGGGGTGATAATTTCCAGGACTAAAAAGAGCTTAAGATAAGTGTGACAGCCTAGTGGTAAATGATACGTCAGCACTAGCAGACTATAGATGGCGCTGTTGGCGGCAATTGCGGCAATCTGCCGCCAAAAGGGGGAATGTAAACATACCAGCGTGAAGACAGATTACGTAGTTAATTTGAATGTCTTATGGTATTTGAAATACTTGTAACAGGTAAGTACTGAGGTACTCAGTACTGAGGAAGTACTACAACATTCGTCTTGGAAGACCATTAGTATTTTTCAGGGTATTTTTTGGGGGAAAACGTGAGTCTTATAAGTCATAAAATATGGTACTACGCCTCGCACCGGACTAAATAAGCATTTTTACAGGGTTTTCAATACCCGAGTTTCGCGATCCTCGAGTTTAGCGTTATGCCTTGTGAAGAAAGCAAGAGCAAAATTCGGAGGGTACTGTATAGTGCATTGTGCTTAATTTTCAGAATTCAGGCAACACTTCCGGATTTTCATCATGCTCTTTAGTTAATTAAGGCCTCTTGTTATTATGCAGAGCATAACAGTACCTGAACATTAGTTCATGCTTCTCTACAGTAACCATATTTTAGGTGAAGTAATTCATAACTAGATAGACCTTCTGAGATAAAGCTAAATAAAGTACATGACAGAATTAGTCACATCAATTGTAGTGCAATTTCTTAACTTTCAGAATTCCAGTAGTATCTCAGGATTTCCATCATACTCTTCATTTTTTTAAGGCCTGTCCTGTAATAATGCACAAACATATGAGTGCCTGAACGTGTGTTCAGGTACATCTACGGTACCCATAAACACAGTAGCCAGATAAAGAGGCCATTAAAAAAGCTGATGTTGCTAAAGGAGTGAAAGCTGTTTCGAAACAATGATCAGAAACAATTGAAAAGTTTGAGAAAGACGGCACCGTAACCATCCATCTCGTTAAACTCATGCCCTCTATGTTTCTGCTCGTAAACATGCCAAATCTTTTCTTTAACTTACCAAAAACTACATTCATAGAAAATGCCAAAAAAAAATTGAATCAAATTCTTCTCATGACCTCTGGCAAATAGCTAATAACATCTCTAACATTTTTCTTCTTCATCGTTCTCTCCTATGCTTCACCCAGATGGCTCCACAGCTGTCTCATCTATTTCTAAAGCTGAACTCTTTGCTCATACCTTTGCTAAAAATTCTACTCTGGTTGATGAAGGGCTTGTTCCTCCTCCTCCATCCTCTGACTATATTATGCCTGTTATTAAGATCCTTTGTAATGATATTTTCTTTTGGCCTTTCTGGACTAGATCCTCGGAATGCTCGCGGTCCTGACGGAGTCCCTCCTATTGTTCTCAAAAAATCTGCTTCTGTGCTTGCACCTTGCCTGGTCAAACTTTCCCGTCTTTGTCTATCTACTTCCACCTTTCCTTCTTGCTGGAAGTTTGCTCACATCCAACCTGTTCCTAAGATGGGTGACCGTTCTAATCCTTCAAACTACAGTAAAACTCTTATAACTCGGCACTGTATCAGGGATGTCAATTTTCCGCGGATTCGCGGATTTCCGAGTATTTTATTGCCAGCTGGGTCATTTCTGTGAATCGTGTAGATTCGGGTAAAAAAAAAATTGGGGGGGGTGTACATAGTTGCCTAGCTCACAGCCGAACCTGACCCTGGCCACTGATCCAGCACAGACCATAAAACATTTTTTGGCTGCCTAGCGGGAAGTCTATCTACTAGGCTGCCGATATCTCCCTGACTCCACTGCTACAAGTTTGCTCAGGAGGCAGTATGTTGGGGGTGGAATACAGCAGCCCACAGCCAGTATGTTGGGGGTGGATTACAGCAGCCACAGCCAGGTGAGAAAGCTCTGGTGATCCAGGGGTCTGGTATCGATTGGCACACTGCCCTCACTGTGTCAAGTTTGCAGGCTCCAGGCCTGGAGAGTTCAATGCAGGGATGCCACAGCAGGAGGCAAGCCAGATTGGCCAGAGGGTATATACTCAATATAGTATGGCCAGAGATATATACATATACACAAATTGTGGACACAAAAACAGACAAAATTGAGACCAGAAATTATTATAGATATAACCAAGGACCTCTCAGAAGCTCTCTCAGAGCATGAAATTTACAAAAAATCTCGGGGGGCTTACAGCGCCCCCTGAACCCCCAGCTGGGAGGTTCCCTTGCTATGGTCGGTCAGCCTCGCTGCGCTCGGATGAGTTGGTCGCCCTATTATTTTATTTCAGATTTTTTTTTCTTTTCTTGTTGACATCCCTGCTGTATAATTTTATATAACTCGGCAAGGCAAAGACAAAGTTTTTTTTTTCGTTTTTTAAAGTTTTTTTTTTCGTTTTTTTTTCTACATCTATGCCTATAGCACGTGTAGGCAGTGAGCTCCAGGGGTGGGATGGTAGGCCCTGGAGGGGAGGCTCACTCGAGGGCTGTGATGGTTGGCCCTCGCCCGTGGTGGCGCAGGCAGGATTCTTATAGTGACGCCTGTAATTAGAGGCTTATGCCGCCCCCCTGTGTCCTCCGATGCACTCGCAGTCGAAGATAGAGTTAATGGACAAGGCATGTGGGTGTTCTTAGGCCACTCGACGGTGCAGAAAGATTTCAAGTGGATTTATGGGTCTCACTCGGGATCGAACTCGGGTCTTCGAGAACGCCAGTCTTCGCATACTATTTCTGCGTTTCTGTATAATAATTCATTGCATATTTCAAAATCGTTTATCTTGTATTTAGCGGGTAGTTGTGGTTCTTGACTACCTGTCGGGTCTGTTAGGTATGTTACTACTGTGCTCCACATGGCATCCTTTTCAAGTTCTGTGCTGACTAGGTCTGTATCTAGTGTGATTAATTCTTCAATACTACATATTGAGGTAATTACCTCTGTTCTGGGCTAATGTTCCTCGAGAGTGCGTCTGCAGCTACGTTTTTCTTTCCTGGTATGTATTCAAAAACTGACTTCGTAATTCTGTAACGTCGTGAACCATCTGGCGAGTCTGCCTCTGAGGTTTTTGTGCTTGAACAGGTTCTGTATTGCTGTGTGATCAGTTCACACTCTTATCTTGTAACCTAGCAGTGTGTCTCTAAATTTTTCTAGACAGTAAATTACTGCTAAAGTCTCACGTTCTGTGATGCTGTAATTCTTTTCTGCGGTTGTGCAAAGTCTAGATGCATAAGCTATCGGTTGGAACGTTCCCTTTCTTTCCTGCATTAATATTCCTCCTAGCCCTATATCTGAGGCGTCGGTACATAGGATAAATTCCTTCGTGTAATTGGGAAGATTAGTACTGGTGAATTGGTTAATTTCGATTTGAGCATTCAAATGCTTGCTCTTGAGCGTGTCCCCAAGTAAAAATCTGATTCTTTTTCAATAGTGTGTTTAGGGGTTGTGCTATATCGGCGTATCCCTTTATAAAGATTCTATAGTAACCTGTTAGACCCAAAGGGAAAATCCTTACTTTCTCAACTGTGGTGGCACTGGGAAATTTCTTACGGCGTCTACACTACCCTCCCGAGTTTCGCGCTTGCTTTCTTCCGGAGGCATAGCCCGAAACTCGCGGATCGCGAAACTCGGGTATTATAAACCTGTAAAAATGCTTATTTAGTCCGTTTTTTTTTTTTTTTTTTTTTTTTTTTTTTTTTTTTTTTTTTTTTTTTTTTTTTTTTTTTTGTGTGTGTGTGCCTACAGCGCCGTTAGGCAGTGACCTCCAGGGGTGGGATGGTAGGCCCTGGAGGTTAACTTGAGGGCTGTGTACCTACCGTATTTTACAGATTATGACTCACTTTTCCCCCCAAAAAAATATCCTGAAAATGCCCCAAGCCCCTGTCCACCCAGCAGTGAATGGGTGTTAGCCTAGGGTTTGTGACCCGCTTCCCAGTGTGCAGTATGCTGTCCAGCGTGAATGAGACGCAGTACAACGCAGAGTTCAGAGGAGTACCAGGCGGTGAAGATCTCACGGAGATACCGGAGTATATCCTGGTCAACATGTCCACTGACCAGCAGGTCTCCTACCAGCTGGTCCAGGCTGTGAAGCGGGGCGTTCTCCCGTCCGAGCTGCAGGAGATCAAGTGTGGCAAGGTGTCCCACTCCAGATGGCTCACCACAGCCCAGTCGCTCGTGTAACATGTGGACCTAAAGGACTGACTGGCAAAAAACTGAACACCCTGGGAAATCCTAGTCAAGTACTGCCTGAGGTGTACTTTTAAACTCTACTACGACATCAAGGGGTTTACCACAGACTAGAGGATGGCCCCAAGCAACATCCTCACGCAGTCAGAGGATGAGGTCACAGCCCAAGAAGGTCCAAAAAGCTGTGACCTTCTACGTGCGGACAGGAGCATGGTTCGCACACTCAGAATGTGTCCTCCTCTTGTGATGGCGAGTCCCAAAATGAGGACGACCGCAGGTTCGCCGTACAGATTGAAGCTGAGGGCTGGCGAGGAGTATGGGGACACCAGTGGGAAGACCTCACATCACACCCAAGCGGCTTGTCGGCCACCAGCTTGCAGACACTGATCAGCTGGCAGCCTGGCCAAAGGGGCACGAGCCAGCATTCACTGGTTTTACTGTCCGGGGATCACATCCAGGAGATCCTGGTCAAGCCGTACGAGGTTCCGGAGTTCTCTATCCACATCAGAGCACCGAAAGAGTCGTTGAAGCAGGTGAAAGAGGCTGCGGCAGCAGTGGTGGGGCAGCAGGCCAGAGACGGGTTCATCGGGCTCGGGCGGACCACCGGAGACCATGCCCTGCTTCAGGTCTAAGAAGGACATGATGGGACACGTTTCTAGGCCAACGTAGAGGCTGTGACACTGTGATGTAGTGCCTGATGAACCAACTGATCAGAAAGAGCTTACCACGCTAGTCATTTGGAAATCATATTGGTGCATGATGCAATACACAGGACCAACCGGACACTGCATACTCATTTAAGCATATTCGATAAGGGTGCAATATAAAAGTGCGATTTTGCATAATAAGAATTGCTCAATGCAAAAATGGAACAAGATAAAAATCGTCTTAGAATTCCATTTTACATAGGAAATTGGCATGCCAAAGTTGAGAAAAAGAATTTTTGTTATACGGCGTACCCTACTCTGAAGTCCTGAATACTTCTTGCATAATCATTTTTGCATCAAGGTTGTTCCAGGCTTCTATGCTTCTATACGGGAAGCTGTATTTTTATGTCCCACTTGCATGTTGTCCTTTCAATTTCTTCTCATGACCTCTTGCACTTCTATCGTCCCACACAAACAAATCTTCTCTATCATTTTTCCAGACCCATACACTGCTATAAAATCTCCCCTTTCTCTTCTTTTCTTAAGAGTTGGGAATTTTAGTCTTGAAAGTCTTTCCTCATATGGTAAATCTCTCAGGCTTGGAGCCATTTTTGTGGCTGCTCTTTGTATTCTCTCGATCTTCCTTATATCCTTCTTTTTATGTGGTGACCAAATCACTGCCGCATATTCCAACCTTGGTCGAATCAAAGATGTTATCAATTTCTTATATCTCTTGATCCAGATATTTGAATGCCATTCTTATATTCCTCAGCAAACTGATATGTATCTCCTGTGATGTTGTTTATATGCTTCTCAGGTGACAAATTGTCCTTAATCCATACTTCCCAGATCTTTTTTGACCTTTGTTTTGATTATCCATATCCATTCATTTCCCATCGAATACTTTCCTCTCTGTCTCTTTTTGCTACTGCCCACTCCCATCACTTTACACTTTTAGCATTAAACTCCATTTCCCATAGTTGACTCCATCTGAAAATCTTTTTCTAGATCCTTTGTAAATCCTCACAGTCCTCTTTACTTGCTACTTTTTTTAGGAATTTAGCATCATCAGCGAATAAACTCATATAACTGTCCATTCCCTCTGTCATATCATTTACATAGACCATGAACATCACTGGGGAGTGTGGTGTGTGTATTTACCTAGTTGTAACATACAGGAAAAGAGCTATGCTCGTACTATCCCGTCTCCAAATCTACTATTATCCAGTTTGCCTTTGAAGTCCTGAATACTTCTTGCATAATCACTTTTGCATAAAGGGTTTTGTTCAGGCTTCTATGCTTCTATATGGGAAGCTGTATTTTTTATGTCCCTCTTGCATGTTGTCCTTTCAATTCTTCTCATGACCTCTTGCACTTCTATCGTCCCATACAAAACAGATCTTTTCTATCAATTTTTTCCAGACCCATTGATGCTCTATACACTGCTATAAATCTCCCCTTTCTCTTCTTTTCTCAAGAGTCGGGAGCTTTAGTCTTGAAAGTCTTTCCTCAAGGGTAAATCTCTCAGGCTTGGACCCATTTTTGTGGCTGCTCTTTGTATTCTCTCAATCTTCCTTATATCCTTCTTTTAATGTGGTGACCAAATCACTGCCGCATATTCCAACCTTGGTCGAATCAGAGATGTTATCAATTTCTTAATCATCTCTTCATTCAGATATTTGAATGCCATTCTTATATTCCTCAGCAACTGATATGTATTCCTGGATCTTGTTTATATGCTTCTCAGGTGAAAATTGTCCATAATCCATACTCCCAGATCTTTTCGACCTTTGTTTTGATTATCCATTCATTTCCATCAAATACTTCCTCGCTGTCTCTTTTTGCTACTGCCCACTTCCATCACTTTACACTTTTTAGCAAAAAACTCCATTTCCCAATATTTGGGACTCATCTGAAAATCTTATCTAGATCCTTTTTGTAAATCCTCAACAGTCCTCTTTACTTTCTACTTTTCTTAGTAATTTAGCATCATCTGCAAATAAACTCATAAAACTGTTCACTCCCTCTGTATATCATTACATAGACCAAGAACATCACTGGGGCCAATACTGATCCTTGAGGAACTCCACTTATCACTCTGCACCATTCTGGACTTTTGATCTTTTATACTGTTCTCATCTCTCTGTTGCTCAAAAAGTCTTCCATCCACTTCAGCAGACCACCCTTCAATCCTCCTACATTTTTCAGCTTCCAGAGCAGTCTCTTATGAGGTACCTTGTCAAATACCTTCTTTAGGTCCAAGTAAATGCAATCGACCCACCCTCTTTTTCCTGTGTCACATTGATCACTCTCGAGTAAAAGCTCAACAAATTCGTTGTACATGACATTCCTCCTCAAAATCCAAACTGGCCACCTGCAAGTGTGTTTGTCTCTTCCAAATATTTCAACCATCTGCCCTTCACAATTTTTTCACACATTTTTGCCACTACACTTGTTAATGATACTGGCCTGTAATTTAGTGGTTTTCTTTGTCACCTCCTTTGTGAATTGGCACAATATTTGCTTTTTTCCAATCAAGCGGGACTCTGCTCTCCTTGAGTGAACTCAATTACACTATGAAATTTTCCTGCTAGTTGGTACTGCACTCTTTCATTATCCAGTTAGACACTCCATCTGGACCCGGGGCTTTCTCACATTTTGACTTTCCATTTGCCTTTTTACTTCTAATACATCTACTTTAGGGTTTCCATTATGTTTTTCTTTTTAAATTCACTTTCCTTTGTAAATACAGTCTGTAAGCACTTATTCATCACCTGGCCTGTTGTAATGCATCTTCATACACTATGCCTTCTACCTTCAGCTTATCTTTTCCCTTCCTTGTTTTCATTTTTCCATTAATATTTTATAGAAAAGTTTCGGTTCATTCATACATTTTTCTATTATATTCCTCTCATAGTTACTTTCTTCTTTTTCTTCGGATTCTTACATATTCATTTCTAGTTGTTTTGTACTTCTCCCAAAGGTTGCTGCCACCTTTTTTCCTCCAACTATTCCATGTTTTTTCTCTTTCTAGTTTTTGCTAATTACTTTTCTGTTAAACCATTAATTTCTTTTCTTTTCTCTGATAACTATCCCTGGAAACATAACTATTATAAACCCTTTGGTGTAAATTCGGATGAACTCATCCATTTTTTTGGGGAACTCGTTGCTGCAGGAAATTACTCCAGAATGTCTCTCCGAAGAATGTTCTTAAGCCGTCAAAGGGCTGGGTTTTCCATAAATTTTATCTCCTTCTTATGTTCTTCTTTTCTCCCCTCTTTTTTGTTTTCATTTATTTCAAATTCAAAAAGTACATGGTCGCTCTTCCAAGTGGGCACTGATACTTTACTTTACTAATTACTTTCCAGTTCT
>JACEEZ010015747.1:30000-31597 GCA_016584305.1 Chionoecetes opilio
GCCTATTACCTGCATAGTCCGTCAGCGCCAACTTCGGCTATATGGGCATGTGGCACGCTACCCTGAAACCGATACTTCTCATCGGGTTGTATCTGTAAGAGACAATCCGGCGTGGAGGAGGCCAAGGGGGCGCCCACAAGGCTCGTGGCTGGGGCAATTTGATGTTTCTTGACGAGAGCTGCTTGGTATGGGAAAGGGGAAAAGGGGAAAAGTAAAAGAAAAGGGGAAAAGGGGAAAGTAAGACAGGGATCACAAGCGACTTGAAGATCCGGATCTTTGTCCTCCTGCACAGGTACCGACAACGCAAATACTCCCGCTGAGCGAGTCCATAACACCGTGGCTATGCCAATCTGCCGTTTAAGGCTTCTGACGTGACCCGCCGTCATTATGGACTGCGCTACCAAGGTATGTAAACTTTCCAAGATCTCAATGTCCTCGCCACACGTTATGAACAGACTGTACTGCTTCATCTAGTAAGTCTCCAAACACCTGGACCTTGGTCTTGAGCCAGGAGACCTCAAGTCCCAAAGGCTTTGCCTCCTCATGCAGCGCCTCGAGAGCCATCACCAGGACCTCCAGCGACTCAGCAAAGATTACTGCATCATCGGCAAAAACAAGATCAGTGATCTTGGTGTTGCCGACGGATGCTCCACAATCACTTTGATCTACAACCTTGTCCAATACCCAGTCCATACAAGCGTTGGAAAGTGATGGGGCAAGGACGCACCCTTGCCTCACTCCTGTATTCACAGGAAAGAAGCTGGATACACCTGCCCCACACTTCACAGCACTCTCAGTCCCAGAATACAGACCAGTTATCAAACCAATAGTCCTTGCAGGAATCCCTCGAAGTCGCAGAAGATCCCAGAGTGACTCACGATGCACTGAGTCAAACGCCTTTTTGAGATCAACATAGGCTGCAAGCATCCCTTGTCGAAACTCACGTCGGCGTTCCACCAGGACACGAAGCGCTAGGATACGGTCCGTTGTTGACTTACCAGGCGTGAACCCAGACTGCTGAGGTCTCTGATGCTTCACCAGATGACTGCGAATTCGTGTCAGCAATAGATGGGCAAGCACCTTGCCTGGTACGCTGAGCAGTGTAATACCGCGGTAATTGTTGCAGTCCTGACGGTCCCCTTTCCTTTCCAGATAGGGACGACCAGCCCCCTTTTCCAGTCAGGAGGAATGGTACCTGATTGCCACACGGCAGTCAGGACAGCATGCAACCCGCGGATCATGGCCTCACCCCCAGCTTTGAGGAGCTCCGCACTGATATTACAAGCACCAGCTGCCTTTCCACCCTTCAACTTTGCTACAGCCTCTCTGACTTCGTCAAGAGAGGTGCAGATATTTGAATGCCATTCTTATATTACTCAGCAACTGATATGTATCTCCTGTTATCTTGTTTATATGCTTTCAGGTGACAAATTGTCCATAATCCATACTCCCAGATCTTTTTCGACCTTTGTTTTGATTATTCATTTCATTTCCCATCGAATATTATTATTATCGATGTAATTATTTCTTTTCCTATTTATATGGCCATTTATACCTCTTCACTTTTTCCAATTTCCATCACATGACACTTATTACA
>JACEEZ010015748.1:5000-12500 GCA_016584305.1 Chionoecetes opilio
TATACGAAGGAGGGGAAGAGAGGGAAGGAGGGAGATATACGAAGGAGGGGAAGGGAGGGAAGGAGGGAGATATACGAAGGAGGGGAGGGAAAGAGGGAGATATACGAAGGAGGGGAGGGAAGGAAGGAGGGACATATACGAAGGAGGGGAAGGGAGGGAAGGAGGGAGATATACGAAGGAGGGGAGGGAAGGAAGGAGGGAGATATACGAAGGAGGGGAGGGAAGGAGGGAGATATACGAAGGAGGGGAGGGAAGGAAGGAGGGACATATACGAAGGAGGGGAGGGAAGGAGGGAGATATACGAAGGAGGGGAGGGAAGGAGGGAGATATACGAAGGAGGGGAGGGAAGGAAGGAGGGACATATACGAAGGAGGGGAGGGAAGGAGGGAGGGAAGGAGGGACATATACGAAGGAGGGGAGGGAAGGAGGGAGGGAAGGAGGGACATATACGAAGGAGGGGAGGGAAGGAGGGAGGGAAGGAGGGACATATACGAAGGAGGGGAGGGAAGGAGGGAGATATACCAAGGAGGAGACGAAGGAGGAAAATTTTACTCCATTGCTGAATTTTCAACTTTTGGCAGATTTGAGTTATAGATGCAATATTGGTCTGGTTGTTGTTGCTGTTGGTGGTGGTGTTACAAAGGAATACAAAGGAAGAACAGAGAGCAACATCCCTACTAGGCCAAACGAGGCTGCCTGTGTGACTACTTTATACCACTATAGTTTCAACATTTTAGAGGTAAAATAATAGCAAAGTTGAAGGCTCCTCAAAAGTAGGAGTACAAGTAGTAGTAGTAGTAGTAGTAGTAGTAGTAGTAGTAGTAGTAGTAGTAGTAGTAGTAGTAGTAGTAGTAGTAGTAGTAGTATAGTAGTAGTAACAGTCGCAATCTTTGGAGGGTAAGAAAATAAAAAAGACGAAGAGGAGAAAAGGATGGTGGAGGAGGAGGAGGAGGATTACATAGGATTACATAGGAATAACAGACACCAGGAGACCTATTGGTCCATAGCGAGGGTATCTGCTGAACTACATACTACTAACTATCAACTACTTGTAAGAAAACAGTTGGAAAATGATACCTTGTCCCTAAAGAGAATAGGAACATGGAAGTTTCATAGTGCAGAATGATAGGATATGAAAAATACTAACTACAACTACCACTACCACTACGACTAATCGATACCGGGGACTAGATACGAATTCGCACTATCAATACCCATTTACTTTACAGTGCGCGTCAAGTCTGTTTTTGAATGTAGTTATTGTGCTGGCTCCGACAACATTTGCTGGTAACTTGTTCCATCGTTCAACGACTCTAACATTGAAATAATTTTTACGGAGATCGGTGATGCAACGTTGACCGTTTAGTTTTAAACCATTATTTCTTGTTGTCACTTGAGTTGAAAGCTCGAATAGGTTCTCTTGATTAGTGACATGAAAACCTTTTAGAATCTTAAAGGTTTCTATCAAGTCCCCACGGATTCTACGATCCTTTAAGGAAAACATATTAAGTTTCCGCAGTCTCTCTTCATAAGATGAATTTCGCAGAGATGGAATTTGTTTGGTTGCTCTTCTTTGCACTGATTCCAATTTGGTTTGATCTTTTACGAAACAGGGCGACCAGAATTGACCGGCATATTCCAAGTGGGGCCTAACCAAGGACGTGTATAATTGTGTCATTACTTTCGGAGTTTTATGTTCAATATTACGTTTAATAAAGCCCAACATCATATTTGCCTTTTTACTGGCAGCTAGGCAATGCGGACTGGTTTTCAGATCATTACTGATGATGACACCTAAATCCTTTTCCTGCTGTACTTCAGTTAACGATTTATTTTGCATTTGATAGTTATATTTGAGGTTATCGTTGCCTATATGCATTACTTTACATTTATCGGAATTGAATTTTAATAGCCATTTATCACTCCAATCTGATAGTTTGTCGAGATCACTTTGTATGAGTTCGCAGTTTTCTCTAGTATATGCTTTACCGCCTAATTTGGTGTCATCTGCAAATTTCGATATTTTAGATACAAGTCCGCAGTCCAGATCGTTGATATATATCAGAAAAAGAGTAGGACCCAAGACCGAGCCCTGAGGCACCCCACTAGTAACATCTAACCAATCAGATGCCTCGCCATTTATGGCGAGCGAAACCCGTTGTTTACGATTTGAAAGCCAATCGCCAATCCATGAACATAATTGCTCTCCTAAGCCATGTGTCCTTAGCTTGGTCAGCAGTCGCTTATGGGGAACTGTATCGAAGGCTTTCTGAAAATCAAGGTATATTACATCCGAGGGAATTTTAGCGTCCCAGTTTGAATAAATGACATTAAAAAAATCCAGTAGGTTTGTTAAGCAGGATCTCTTATTTCGAAATCCATGCTGGGAGTTTAGTATTGAGTTATTTTCATCGAGAAAAGACACTTTTTTATCCCGCAATATTTTCTCAAATAGTTTAACAATCACGGACGTTAGACTAATTGGGCGATAATTACTTGCGAGGCTCTTACTCCCTTTCTTGAATATCGGTGTAACATTAGCTAATTTCCACATACTAGGAACATTTTTGTCATTTAGCGATTTATTGAAAATAATCTTTAATGGGAGCGAAAGTTGACTGACATTCGCGAAGTAGTCGCGGCGAGATTTCGTCCACCCCCACGGATTTTGCTGGGTCAAATTTCAGCAAATATTTTGATATTTCGTCTACTGTTATCTCTCCTATTACCAGTCTATCCCTTTCGAGTCCCGTATACATGTTTACTTTCTGGTAATGGAGTTTCGTCTTCTTTAATAAACACCGCATTAAAGTATTCATTTAGTACGAACGCCATACTCTTATTATCATTTACCAAGATATTATTATTATCTTTCAGTGGCCCAATACTTGTTTTGACGTTTTTCTCACTTCGAACGTATTGAAAGAACCTTTTCGGGTTTGATTTGGATTCCTTTGCAATTTTTTCTTCATACTCCCGCTTTTTAGACTTAATTAGTCCTTTGCAGCGACGTTTGACGTCATTGTATTCTCTAGAATCGCAGTCTGCATTTGATCGTTTGTAAACTTTGTACGCTCGGCGCTTTCTGTCAATGATTTGTTGGATCTCATTATTCATCCAACTTGGTCTGTTTATGTTATTCAAACGTTTTCTTACCATGGGAACATGTTTTTCCACCACCGATTGGAGTTTATTTGTGAATACATTACACATGTTTTCGGCGTTATTACCATTTAGTAGGTCAATCCATTCAACTTCGCTTAGTACCCTGCTGATCTTCGTGAAATCTGCTTTATTATAATTTGGGATTAGTAACCGATTTTCTGTGATGTCTACATTGCAATTTATGCCGCATCTGATTAGCCTGTGATCACTGTTTGCCAAATGTTCACCTATATCGCAGTAATCAATCAGATCAATGTCGGTAGTGAAAACTAAATCTAGGATACTATTATCCCTTGTAGGCTCACGGACCACCTGATTTAAATATACTTCGTTCACCATATCAAGCAATCGCATACCTTCTCTATCAGCAAAATTATTATTCCAGTTTATACGAGGTAGGTTAAAATCTCCACAAATAATTGTATCGTTATTATTGTTCACAACTGACTTTATCTCGTCATACAGGAGGCAATCTACTTCCGCATTAGATTTGGGAGGAGGAGGAGGAGGAGGAGGAGGAGGAGGAGGAGGAGGAGGAGGAGGAGGAGGAGGAGGAGGAGGAGGAGGAGGAGGAGGAGGAGGAGGAGGAGGATATTAAAATTGGCTAGCCTAAGAAACCAATAACCGATATCTTACCGACAAATACACACACACACAAACACTACAACTACAGAAGATAAAGATGACATGGACACTAATAGAAAAAAAGAACTAAAAAGCATTATTATCGACCCTGGTGAGGAAGACTGTGTGTGTGTGTGTGTGTGTGTGTGTGTGTGTGTGTGTGTGTGTGTGTGTGTGTGTGTGTGTGTGTGTGTGTGTGTGTGTGTTTGTGTGTGTGTGTGTGTGTACAAGGGCATGCCTGTGGAAGCCTGTAAAAGTGCGCATGAAGCCCTACAACAATCCTAATGAGGCTTTCCTAACCACAACTCTTCCCCATTCCTCTGCTCTCTCTCTCTCTCTCTCTCTCTCTCTGACATGTGAAGTAAAAGTTTTTCTCGTTTACCCAAGATTCTCCAATTATTACCTGTGATGCACCTGTCGTTTTCTTTCCCTTGTGACGACGACGCTGCTGCAGGAGGAGGAGGAGGAGGAGGAGGAGGAGGAGGAGGACGAGGAGGAGGAGGAGAAGGAAGAAAAGGAAAATGAAGAGGAGAAAGAAGAGGAGGAGGAGGAGGAGGAGGAGGAGGAGGAGGAGGAGGAGGAGGAGGAGGAGGAGGTGATGCAGGAGGAGTAGGAAGAGGAGGAGGAGGAGGAGGAGGAAGAGGAGAAGGAAGACAAGAAAGAAGAAGAGGAGGAGGAGGAGGAGGAGGAGGAGGAGGAGAGAAAACCAACGTCGTAGGAATTACTTGTTTACGTAAAAAAAAAAAAAAGACGGAAATAATTGGAACCTTCATCATATTACATTTTTTTTCGTCTCGTCTTTCATGAATAAATAAAATAAAATGATTATTATTGATTTTCATTTATTTTCCACCAAATTCATATTTTACTTTTTGCTTTGAATGCTTTTCATTTTATTTTCTGTTTTTTTATTGTTAATTTACGTGTTAAAAAAAAGGACATTTTATTCTTATTGATGTTCATTTTTTTTCCTAACTATCTCTTGTATCATTATTTTTTTGGTAACATTAAACTCTTCCTTTTTTTCTTCAAGTTTATTCCATTTCCTCTCTCTCTCTCTCTCTCTCTCTCTCTCTCTCTCTGACAGCTATATTATGATTATTCATTCTCTCCACCCCCCCCTCGGACCCCTCCACCACCACCCCCTCCATCACCACCACCACCACCACCATCACCACCATCACCACCACCCCACCACCACCACCCCACCACCACACCACCACCACCACCTCCACCACCACCACCACACCACCACCACCACCTCCACCACACCACCATCACCACACACCACCACCACCACCACCACATCATCACCCCCCCCTCCACCACCACCACCACCACTACCCCCTCCACCACCCCCACCACCACCACCACCCCCCCACACCACACCCTCCATCACCACCACCACGACCACCACCACCACTCCCCCTCCACCACCACTACCCCCTCCATCACCACCACCACCACCCCCTCCATCACCCCCTCCACCAACCACCACCACCACCACACCACCACCTCCACCCCATCTCACCACCACCATCACCCCTCCACCACCACCCCCTCCATCACCACCACCACCACCACCGTCATCACCTCCTCCTCGCAACTCAGTGTCTCTTACCCTTCTCGTCGTCCTACTCCATTTTCTCTCCTCCCTCCCTTCTTCTCTCCCTCTTCCTCTCCGTTAATGAGAGAATCAAGTCTCCGCAGAACACAGGTACTAGAAAGGAGGAGGAGGAGGAGGAGGAGGAGGAGGAGGAGGAGGAGGAGGAGGAGGAGGAGGAGGAGGAGGAGGAGGGGAGGAGGAGGAGGAGGAGGAGGATTGGATGAAGTAATGTAGAAATCAGAAAGTTTGGCATGTAGAGAAAGCGAGGAAAGAGAGAGAGAGAGAGAGATAAGATAAGATTTTCATCCTATCTAGACACTTTGCAAGTACCAACTACAAGGTTATTGACTATACAAAGCGCCGCCACGTCAGCACGAACTAGGCGGACTCGAACCGCTGACCGAATGCACAGGGACGCTGCACATTGCGAGCTCACGTCTCTACCAACCTTGCCACCCTGACGGGCAGAGAGAGAGAGAGAGAGAGAGAGAAGAGAGAGAGGAGAGAGAGAGAGGAGAGAGAGAGAGAGAGAGAGAGAGAGCATATAATTATAATAAACCCCTTATTTAACTACACCAATACCCAGCACATTTCACCTATATTTATACCCCCTCCTCCCCCCTCACATCCCCCTTTCCTATACAGGTGCAATAGCGTGGTGGGTGTTATTGCATCACTGTCTATCAAGCAGTGGTGGTGGTGGTAGACTGTACTGATTAACCCCTTCACACCCAGATCTTTCCTTGGCTATAAAAATTGTCTGTTGTCGAGCCGCGCGTGTGTGTGTGTGCGCGTGTGCGTGCGTGTGTGCGTGGTGTGCGTGTGCGTGCGCGTGCGTGCGTGCGTGCGTGTGTGCGTGTGTGCGTGCGTGCGTGCGTGCGTGCGTGCTGCGTGCGTGTGTGTGTGTGTGTGAAGCCCTTTGAAGCCCCTCCCCTCCCTCTCTTCCCTTCCCTTCCTCCCCTCCCTTCGTCTGCATTCTCCTGACCACAACCACTAATACTCGGCCGCCCTGACGTTTGACTTTCAGTATATGTGACCTGTACTGTTATTGACCTGCCTTTCGGATTGATTGATTGATTTAATGCCAAAAAGGTGGAAATGTGTCTGTCTTTGGGAGCCTAAATTAACATCACCCGCTCTGATAACTGTTTTCCTTTCCTCGTGTTGTTGTTGTTGATTCGCGTGTGGATGTCGTGATGGGTTAGGATTGACAAACAGGGAGGAAGAAAACAAGGTGTAGTACGAGTGACTATCTAGCAATGACATGAGTGGTATTTCCAAAGATCAACTGACTATCTATCAATAAATAATAAGTAATAATAATAAATACAATAATAGTTATAATAATAAATACAATAATAGTAGTAATGAAGTAATAATGATGTGATAATAAGTCAGTTGATCTAGCTATTTCCTTAATCGGATTGGCTGTTACCCTTCCCTCACATATACACACACTCATATATTGCATTCATACCTCTGCCTAGACCTTATTTGCCACCTCAAGGTTAAGATTAAGGTCTATTTAAGGTTCTGACTGTATTAAGTGCTATTTCCTAGGTCGGATTGGCTGTTACTTCTTCCCTCGCATACACACATACACACATACTCATATATGGCATTCATACCTGTGCCTAGACCTTAATTGCTGTCTCAAAGTATTCAGGTGAAGGTTTATATAAGGTTCTGAGTTCAGGTTAAAGGTTTATATGAGGTTCTGACGGTAAACCTCGGCCCGCCACGCCCCAGGTCACCCTCGCGTATATGTTGGGCTGAGCAACTTTAATCTTCAGAGTGGCGGCGAGACAACGTGCAGTGGCGGGGCCGAGGCAGGCACCCCCATGCGGCACTGGCGAGGGAGGGGGGGAGGGGGTTGCCGCTCCCCGCCACGCAAAGAGCCCCTTCCCGCGACGACCCGTGTTTGCCCCGCCCCTAAGCCATGTCGGGGCTCCCTGTTCGTATCCATGCCGACGACGAGGTTACGGCAGCATCACCACCCCGTCAGGAGGGCAAAGGGGGGAGAGGTAAGGATGTGGGAGGGGAGGTATGGATGTGGGAGGGAAGGTAAGGATGTGGGAGGGGAGGTATGGATGTGGGAGGGAAGG
>JACEEZ010015748.1:30000-40000 GCA_016584305.1 Chionoecetes opilio
AACATTGAAATAATGTTTACGGAGATCTGTGATGAAACGCTGACCATTCATTTTTAAACCGTTGTTTCTTGTTGTCAAGTGTGGAGAAAACTCGAATAGGTTCTCTTGATTAATGATATAAAATGCTTTAAGGATCTTAAAAGTATCTATCAAGTCCCCACGGATTATCACGAGGAGAAGGAGGAGGAAGAAGAGGAGGAAGGAAGGAGAGAAGACAAACATAGTGGGTGCGCTTGGGAAAAGTTGTGATATTTCGCCCAAAAGCGGAAAAATATAAAGGTGCAGGAAAATCAACAACACCAACACAAGTAATGGGAAGTCCTTCACAGGCCCGCAACACTCACACACCCGAGCC
Organism: Chionoecetes opilio; assembly: GCA_016584305.1. Lineage (NCBI taxonomy): Eukaryota > Metazoa > Arthropoda > Malacostraca > Decapoda > Majidae > Chionoecetes > Chionoecetes opilio. Next base: position 30,356 of record JACEEZ010015748.1, read on the forward strand.
CTGCATGGAACACACCGGAAGCTAATATGGTGCAACACTTCTGCTTACGTGGAATTAACATTACTCCACTTACTCCACCAAACATACAAATTTCTGGTGATGTGGAGGCCGCACTCTCTCTCCACTTGCTAACCTTCACCTCCACACATACAACCTACCTTGCCATAACCACAACACAAATCCACCGCACATTTGTTTCACTCCCACAACATACCTGAAACAAAACAAAAATACATTAGTACATTAAGTAAAACAACATTTAACATAGTAAAAAGTTAAAAAACACATAAATTAACATACCATTCACGCAATACTCGATAGCAACACTTATATATCCTGTCAGACAACACTACTGTAGGTCAGGGAACACGTGGCAACATGTTTTGATCTATAAAAAGTGTGCCCCGCTAGCAACACTTATCAAATTTGTGTTACTATGAAAGCCAGTGTTGGATGGTCCTTGTGTGTGTAAAATGGTCTCCCAGGGCAATATCTGTAGACTGTTAATGATAGCTAGTCTAGTAATCTTGTCCCGGGGTTTCCTGCGTGGCTCATCGCCGACGGACAATTCACATTAGGCTCCTACGTAAAAAAAAAAAAAAATATGCGGAAATAGTTTCAATACCACATAACCTTTGATGTTGGCCCTGTGGTGTAGTGGTAACACGGCTGCTCTGGCAAAGCAGAAGTCACGGGTTCGAATCCCGTTAGGGCAGTAGGTAATACTACTAGTAGAGGATAGTCTACTTTTTATTTTTTTTATTTTGTAGTAATGATAATGTGTATTTATCAATCATCTCTTTATCAGATGCATGATTAACTATGAAATAATTATGTTGAAACAAGAGTGGTTCCCTTATAGCCAAGGGTTCCTCGTGGCGCCCTTGTGACGTGCCGGTAAGCCAGCCCCGGAGGGTGTCTGCGGAGGGAACCTTGTGCTCGTGGTGGGCCTGGAACCACCTTAGCAACACTGAGGAAGCAGCTCTTCATCCACCCTCTACATTCACCTTACAGACCCACAACATCTCCCACATGTTCCTGTGTGTGTGTGTGTGTGTGTGTGTGTGTGTGTGTGTGTGTGTGTGTGTGTGTGTGTGTGTGTGTGTGTGTGTGTGTGTGTGTGTGTGATCAATATATGCAAGGCAGGTGTTGACCGTGAGCCTTGCCTGTGATGCTACGGCTAATTAATGGACAGGTGTGTGTGTGTGCGTGTGTATATAAGTGTGGGGCAAGTATGCAGGTGTTCAAGTGTGGTGCGGGCATAAATAGTGTGTGTCTGTGTCATTCACCCATGGTCTTGAGTCGGACTCGCGATCGCCAGTTTCTTCCTCCCGGTGCGAGCTTGGAGCATATTATTACCGATTTTTAGGTAATGTTCGGACCTCACACACCACACATACACACACCCTTGCTCAAGGGGGACAGTAACCGCTCGAATTAGTCAATGAAAAATTTATGGGAGCAGTGAGGATTCGAACCGGCTAACCGTAGAATGGCAGGCCAGCGCGCTATCCACTGGACCTTTATGGTAATAAGTGTGTGTGTGTGTGTGTGTGTGTGTGTGTGTGTGTGTGTGTGTGTGTGTGTGTGTGTGTGTGTGTGTGTGGTGTGTGTACTCGTGTATTGTGACTGCGTCACTGGTCAAGTGAAGTTACAAGTTAACCACACACACACACCGCACACGCTCAAGTGACAATACAGGCAGACAAACAAACCACACACACACACACACACACACACACGCACACGCACACACACACACAAACACTTCAGGGCTCCACTTAACACTCCACTAGCAAGCAGGATGGGCTTGGCTTCCCTTCTTTCTTTTCCACATTACCATCTCACTCCACTTCCTTCCCATTTTCTCTCTTTTCTCTCTCTCTCTCTCTCTCTCTCTCTCTCTCTCTCTTCTATTACCACTACTTCTCCTCCTCTTCCTTCTCCATATCTCCACCAAACGCTCTTCCTCCTCCACCTCCCTTCCACTCAAGAAAAAAGAGATACAGAGAGAAGTCGAAAACGATATAAATAAGTAAATAAACCCCAACCAATGCAAAATAAATAAACCACAACCTCCCTAAATCTGACCTCGCCCTCAAGGCCGCTGCTCCTTGACGTGTGCTCGAGTGGCGGTGCCCCTCGAGAGTCCAAAGAGGAGGAGGGAGAAAAATAAGGAAAAAGAAAGGAAGAAAAAGGAAGAGGAAGAGGAAGTGAAGGAGTAGGAAGAAGAAAAATTAATGAGAAAAATGGAAGAGATAGAGAGAGGAAGAGAAGGAGGAGGAGGGAGAAAAATAAGGAAAAAGAAAGAAGAGGAAGTGAAGGAGTAGGAAGAAGGAAAAATATGAGAGAAAAGGATTAAAAAGAGAGAGAGAGAGAGAGAGAGAGAGAGAGAGAGAGAGGAGAGAGAGAGAGAGAGAGAGAGAGAGAGAGAGAGGAGAGGAAGAGAGGAGGCAGGTGGCTCGAGACGGAAGGTTTTGATTAGACACGATACCTCTCCTCCTCCTCCTCCCCCCCCCCCCCCCACAAATATCACCTAAGCACCCTTAACTCTCCCCCCCCCCCCTTCCTTCTCCTAATATCCCCCTTCCTTCACTCTTCATTGTCTTCTTTCGTTTCGACCACTCAATCCTTTCTTCCTTCCTTCTTTCTTCACCCTTTCTTCCTTTCCTGTTATCTCCCAACCTATCATCTTCCTCCTCTCTATGTTTTCCTATCCACCATCTTCTTTTCCCTTCTTCCTTTTCCATAATTCTCTCATAACATCTTCCTTTTCTTCAATTATACCTCTTCCCTTCCTCTTCTTTTCTTCTTTTCTCCTCCCTGACCTCTTCCCTTCCTTCTCTTCACTTAATTGGGTGGGGAGGAGCCTTCTACTTTCCTATCCTTTCTCTCTTATTACCTAATTAGTGTAGTGTAGTTAAATCAAACAGCCTTGTAAGAACTTAATGGTCTGTTGCTGTTTGTCTTTCCTTTGTATTCCTTTGTATAATTCCTCCTCTTCCCTTTCAATTCCCTATATATTTTCCTCCCCTTCCTTTCCCTTCTTTTAATTCTCCCTCTACATCACCTTTCCCCTTCCTCCCCTTCATTCTTTTCCACTTAAAGTTAATCAGTTACCTTTAATTCCCTCCTTTCCCCTCACTCCATCAACTTCTAACTCTCTTTATTACCATCTTCCGTTACCTTCCTGTTCTTAATCTCTCTGGTTTCTCTTCATTATCTTCTTAATCTCTCTGGTTTCTCTTCATTATCTTCTAATTCTCCTCTTCCTTCATTTATTTATCAAGGCCATAATAGTGTAATTTATCTTCCCTCATTATTTTTAACTCCTCCAATAAGGATGTGATAAAGTATGAGATAGATAGATAGATAGATAGATAGATAGATAGATAGATAGATAGATTAGAGAAGAAGAAGATAGAGATGATGAGAGAGAGAGAGAGGAGAGAGAGAGAGGAGGAGAGAGAGAGAGAGAGAGAGAGAGAGAGAGAGAGAGAGAGAGAGAGAGAGAGAGAGATTTTTACATCACATCCCTTTAAACGCGCCTTGAAACTCCTTATATAAAGATACTGATTTTCTCTCTCTCTCTCTCTCTCTCTCTACCCTTCCCCTCCTCTCCCCTCTAACGACCCAACTTCCCCTTCTTCCCTCAAACTCTCCCCCTTCCCCAAACATCCTTTCCCCTCATCTCATCTCCTTTCATTCATTTCCTCTGACCTCTTCTCTCTACCTTCCCTTCTCCCCCCCCTCCTGTCCCTCCCCCTTCTCCCTTACTCCTCCTGTCCCTCCCCCCTTTCCACCCTTCCCCCTCCCTTACTCATCCTGTCCCCCTCCCCCCTCATACACTAACTGACATCTGGTGCATCATTACAAGTGACATACACGTTGCACCACAAGATCTTCCTCTTCCTCCCCCCCCCTCCTCCTCTTCCTCTTCCCCCCACCCCTCCTCCTCTCCTTTGCGTTGCCAGCTGGGCCTGAGGAGGAGGAGGAGGAGGAGGAGGAGGAGGAGGAGGAGGAGGAGGAGGAAGTTTGGGACAGAAAAAATAAGCAAATGAGAATACTGAAAGACGACGAGGAGGAGGAGGAGGAGGAGGAGGGATATAAGTAGAGTAATATATTCATGCTGGTTAATAGAAACTTACGTGGCGAGTGGATTGAGAGAGAGAGAGAGAGAGAGAGAGGAGAGGAGAGAGAGAGAGAGAGAGAGAGAGAGAGAGAGAGAGAGAGAGAGAGAGAGAGAGAGAGAGATGAGAATATCAATAATAAAAATAAAAATCGAAGCAATATCATAATAATACGGTAATAAATAAGAAAAATTGTACTTTTAATGAATGAATAAACTAATTAGAAAAAGAGAACACACACACACACACACACACACACACACACACACACCTCACACAAAACATTTACGATTCACAAAATTCCACTTGGTGACAGGTGGATGATTATTATTGGTTGTGGTGGTGGTGGTCAGTGGGGGGGGGGAGAGAGAGAGAGAGAGAGAGAGAGAGAGAGAGAGAGAGAGAGAGAGAGAGAGAGAGAGAGGAGAGAAAAGAGAGAGAGAGAGAGAGAGAGAGAGAGAGAGAAGAACATTTTCAGAGCCTTGGATATGGGCGCGGCAAACAGCGTCTTCCCGGCAAAACATCAAGGGCGATGGCGGGAGCGATGTGGTGCCGCTAGCTGAGGCGTGGGCGTGAGGGTGTGGGGCACATCACTCCCTCTTCGCTCCATTGATCACGTCTGGCGGAAGGTCGAGGGGGCAACCTTCGACCTTCGTCCTGTCGTATTCCTAAAGGAAGGTCCAGGGGGCAACCTTTACCATTTGAGACCCAGATCTTTCCTTTACTTTAAAAATGTGTCTATTGTTATCCATAAAATTACGAAATGTAACTGAATATACCAAATTAACTAGTGGACAAGGATACTAAACAGGTCATAGCTATAAAATATTGCTTATAGTTACTAAAAATCGTCTCATGGTAGTCAAATTACAATGGAAATTACGTTCTGGGCTTCAAGGGGTTAAAGTTAAACCTTCGTCCTGTCGTATTCCTAAAGGTATCATAATTTTTGTATACCTTTTCTTAGTTTTTTTTTTATCCTGACGGTGTGTGTGTCTTGAATCCTGCAGGGACGGGGAAGGTGTCTTGTATAGGTGCCACCCTTTAGGAGTCTACGTCGTATCATTGGAGAAAAGGAAGAAAGGAAGGGAAGGGAAGAGGTATCATTGGAGAAAAGGAAGAAAGGAAGAGGAAGGGAAGAGAAGAGGTATTATTGGAGAAAAAGAAGATATCATGACAAGGAAATTAAGGAAGTGGAAGAGGGGAAGAGAAGATGGTGGATAGGAAGACATAGAAATGAATAAAAAAGAAAGGAGGAAGTGATGAGATGAGATGAGATAAGATAAGATTTTCATCCTATCTAGACACTTTGCAAGTACCAACTACAAGGTTATTGACTATACAAAGCGCCGCCACGTCAGCACGAACTAGGCGGACTCGAACCGCTGACCGAATGCACAGGGACGCTGCACATTGCGAGCTCACGTCTCTACCAACCTTGCCACCCCGACGGGCTGATGAGATGAGAGATAAAGGAAGGAAGAAAGGGTGAAAAGTGGTAGACATGGAAGGCGGCAGTGTAGGGTGAAGAAGGGGGGGGGGGGGGAGGGATTAAGGGTACTTAGGTGATATTTGTGGTGATCTTAGGACTGGTTACTCTTGGACTGGTGTTTGTGGAAGGTCGTGACTTGCAATGATGGTCAGAATGATGTCCTACTAAACTCCACATACAGGTGACTGGATATCTAAATCTCAATGCTCTAGGTGAGGTCATTACGAAGCCAGGTATGTCGCATGTCTTACCTCGAGTATCGGTTAAGGACGTGTATTGAAGACAAAGTTAAAGGGTTACGGGACTCTTTAATAAATGTTAATATGACATGAGAGAGATTAAAAGAGTGAGAGAGAGAGAGAGAGAGAGAGAGAGAGAGAGAGAGAGAGAGAGAGAGAGAGGAGAGAGAGAGAGAGAGAGAGAGAGAGAGAGGAGAGAGAGATGAATGAGAGAGAGAGAGATATATTTATTTGGCCATGTAGTTTTGTACATATGAACATATTACATATAGTGATAAAGCCAGGTCCAATAAGCCGAAGCTTTTATAGGACCTGAAAGCTGTAATACATAATAACATAGCAAGGGACTGGTCAGGCCATTTTGAAAATATAACATTTTATGGATGATAATATAATAATATATTATATATATAAATATATAATATAATATAAATATAATAAGAGAGAGAGAGAGAGAGAGAGAGAGAGAGAGAGAGAGAGAGAGAGAGAGAGAGAGAGAGAGAGAGAGAGAGAGAGAGAGAGAGAGAGAGAGAGAGAGGAGAGAGAGAGAGAGAAGAGAGAGAGAGAGAGAGAGAGAGAAGCTAGGCCCTAGGGGATGGAAAGGAAAGAATGAGAGGGGAGGACGACCGAAAAAAAACCTCACACCCTGACACACAAACACACACACACACGGCCCCGCTTTCATGACGGAGGCAGTACAGGTTCTATACGGGTCCAGCACCACCAAGGGTCACCGCAGCGCCAACCAGTCCCCGGAAATAGATGCACGCACACACTTTCTCCAGCCACCAGACGGCATCATTGGGAAATCACCTCCGAGGTCTTCACTGATGTTGATGCGCGGCGTGGCGGCGTGAGGGGTCGCTGGCCGGGCCGCATATTCTCCAGGCGCTCGCCCATTTCGGCAGACCGCTAGGTTAGGTTAGGTTAGGTTAAAACTCACACCTAATATCAAACTTTGTGTGGGAATCACAATGAGGTTATTTTCAAGAAAATCCTGTGGTTAGTTTCGGAGCTACAGCCATGCGTAGAGGGCAGCCGAAATGGGCGAACGCTTGGGGAATATCGTGGCCACCCAGATGATAAGGCCTGGTGGATCGCCCGTGACGTCACACCATAAGGATACAACCCGCTCCGCTCCCCGTACAAGTTTACCTACCTAATATAATGTTTATCAGTATAAAAGATATACTGTTATCTTCGGAAATGTTTGTTCTATAATATTATCAAATAAAAAACCGTAAAACACAAAGAAAATGCCATTATGAGACTTTCAAGAAATATGCATTAACTTAAACTCTTCGCCATTTAATATTTTGCTCGCAAACATTTTACATGGAGAATATCAATATAAGCGGAGTTTAATTAGCTTTCCATTGATATATTTCGTTTAGTGATAAATGAATTAGCGGCATGCATAAATTAGCGTTAACTAAATATAAAAAATCATGAAATCGGGTAATTTCCTACCTAATATATGTTTATCAGTATAAAATATATACAGTTATCTTCGGAAATGTTTGTTCTATAATATTATCAAATAAAAAACCGTAAAACACACTAAAAAATGCCATTATGAGACTTTCAAGAAGTATGCATGAACTTAAACTTTTCGCCATTTAATATTTTGTGCAAAAACGTTTTACATGGAGAATATCAATAGAAGCGGAATTTAATTAGCTTTCCATTGATATATTTCCTTTTCTGATAAATGAATTAGAACCATGCATAAATTAGCGTTAACTAAATAAATAACATCATGAAATCGGGTAATTTACCCGATTTCATGATGTTATTTATTTAGTTAACGCTAATTTTTTTTTTAAATAAATAAAAAGAGGAGGACGGAACACTCAGCCAAGAATCACACTTACTACACTTACTCAGATCTCTTTCAAGTTTCAACCAAGGGACACTGACGAACCTCTATAACATCTCTTTCATTCCCTCTCTTCCACCGAGTTCACCCTCCATGCAGCTGCCACGCCCGTCACCGCCCACCACCTGTCCCCCCCCACGCCCCCGCCCACCACCTCACCCCCGCCCACCACCACACCCCCGCCCACCACCACACCCCCGCCCACCACCTCACCCCCGCCCACCACCACACCCCCGCCCACCACCTCACCCCCGCCCACCACACACCCCGCCCACCACCTCACCCCGCCCACCACCACACCCCCTCTCCCACCACCACACCCCCCCGCCCACAACCTCCTCACGTCTGACCCTGAACTCACTACTCCGCCCATCCGCCCGTCTGCCAGCTTTCCCATAACTACAACGCCCACCTTACATGCCAATCAGCCAAGCAGCCAGGCTATATGGATGTTAAAGACTGATATTACCTGTAGGGGTCAGGGGATTAGGGGGCTGGGGGGTGGGGGGGGGGGGGGCACGGCGTAATAAGGGCAAGGACATGACTTTCTGTTGTTGGGATTCTCGTAAGGGCGTCTTGAGGTGTCGTGGCACTCATGGGTATTTAGGGCATTGTCGTAAGTCCCTCTTAAGTGTGTGTCAAGGAACGGATGCGGGTTGCGTGGATGCGTGTGTGCGGAAGTATTTGTGAATTAAGAGTTAGAGAAGGGTAATAAGGAGGTCGTGATGGAGGGAGAGAGGGATAGAGGGAAGGAGGGAATAATGAGAGGGACAGGAAGACTAAAGAGGGGATGGAGGGAAGAATGAAAGGGGATAGAGAGGGAAGATTGAGAGGGGATAGAGATAAGAATAAGAGAGGGGATGACAACCGCAACCCCCCCCAAAAAAATAGAGTGGGGAAGGAGAAGATTAGGATTAAGACTTAAGAGAGGGAGAAAGAGGAGTGTGAGAGAAATGGAGGGAGAGAGGCTGGGGGATAGAGAGGAAGGAGAGGACAACCGCACAACACACACAAAAATAAAGTGTGGGAATGGAGAAGATTAAGATTAAGTTAAGAGAGGGAGAGAGGAGTGTGAGAGAAAAAAGTGGTTGTCATGCAATAATTACATTCTTGTGGTGACTTGTCCACAACGAGTCCCGTCATGGTGAGGGTGAACTATTGACACCCTCACACACACACACACACACACACACACTTACCTAAACCTAACCTTACACTCTTATCCTAACCATTCATAGCACTTACAATCCATAACCTTACACTCCTCTTTCCCTTCCTCCTCCTCCTCTTCATCATAACATCGTCCTCCTCCTCCTCTTCCATATTCACGCCGCCCATCCCCTCCCTGACACCCACTACTGAAGGGGAAGGTGGAAGGGGCGTGGGAAGTGGAAGGTGGGGGGAAGGGGAGGTAATAACCTCAATTCCCTGCTCTAAAAATTTCAAAATCTTGTTATATACTATGATTTTCTTTTTCAAATGGAGTGAGAGAGAGAGAGAGAGAGAGAGAGAGAGAGAGAGAGAGAGAGAGAGAGAGAGAGAGAGAGAGAGAGAGAGAGAGAGAGAGAGAGAGAGAGAAATTTGCACATTCTCTCTCTCTCTCTCTCTCGTAACCATCACAGAAGTACACTGATTCCCAAGTGACTCGGTAGAATGGGAGCAGAACGGTGAGGAGGAGGAGGAGGAGTTACCTACCACCTCTTTCCTCCACCTCAGACATAGATAGACAAGACTAAATAAGACATGGACGACTGAGAGGGTGATTTGCATAGAAAGTGGATCAGCCAGGAGAGATAAGGGAAGGGAAGGGAAGGGAAGGGAAGGGAAGGGAAGGGAAGGGAAGGAGGAAATGTGAATGGGCGTTGAAGGAAGTTGGAATGATGTGAATTGTTTAATGAGTTGAGA
>JACEEZ010015748.1:47500-82500 GCA_016584305.1 Chionoecetes opilio
CCTCCTCCTCTAATCACCCCCCCCACACACCATCCCCAACATTCCCCTACATACTCCCACAATGCCTCAAAAACACCCTATAAGAACCCCCATTCCACTTATCCCAAAAACACACACCATCCCAACATTCCCCTACATACTCCCACAATGCCCCAACACCCCCTACAGTAACCCCCTCCTCCACACACACATCATCTCCCAACATTCTTCCACCCACACACCAAGCAAGCCTCCACCTCCTAATGCCACACAAACACCCCACCATCCACTTCATCCTCCACTTCCCAATGCTACCCCCACCCCCCCCTTCTTCCTCCACCTCCACCTCCTAATACCACACAAACACACATCCCACCCCAACCATCCACTTCTTCCTCCACCTCCACTTCCTAATACCACACAAACACACATTCCATCCCCAATCATCCACTTCTTCCACCACCTCCTCCTTATACCACACAAACCCATGGTCCACATTCCACCCCCACCACAACCACCCACTTCCTTCACCACCTCCTCCTAATACCACACAAAAACCCAAATTCTACCCCCAACTTCTTCACCTCCTACCTCTCACGCCCGCTAACATTATCCCCTCCCCTCCCTGCCCCCAACAGTGTCCGGGTCCAGAATGTATTACTGTACCTGATTTCTTACCTGAGGGAAAAACTGGTTTATGAAGGGAGAGGGAGAGACCAGGTGAGGGGAGACCAGGTGAGGGGAGACCAGGTGAGGGGAACGGTTAGAGGAAGGGAAGATCGGGAGTGGTGGTGACAGCCAGGTGGAGGAAGTGGAGGAGGAAGTGGAGGAGGAGGAGGAGGAGGGAGGAGGAGGAGGAGGAGGAGGAGGAGGAGGGAGGAGGAGGAGGAGGAGGAGGAGGAGGAGGAGGAAGAGGAGGAAGAGGAGGAGGAGGAGGAGGAGGAGGAGGAGGAGGAGGAGGAGGAGGTTGGGTGTGTACTTTTACTTTCACTCTGATAAACTAGTCTTCATGCGTATAAACTCTCTCTCTCTCTCTCTCTCTCTCTCTCTCTCTCTCTCTCTCTCTCTCTCTCTCTCTCTCTCTCTCTCTCTCTCCACACCTGTAACACCTGACAACATTGCTACAGGTGTTATATCGAAGGCTAAATGATTACTTTAAACGCAAAAAAACCACTCATTCCATAAAGCCTATATTGAAAATTAATAATAATTCTGCACCACAAAAAATACACAATTACTGATAGTCTTAATGGACGGGTTGCACTAGGAAAACAATAGGTATGTATTACTAGAAGTTTTGTTCATTCTTTCCCTCTGTCCCTCTGGTAAATACAACACTAAACACACCAACACTAACAATTACTGATAGTCTCAATGCAAGGGTTACAGTAGGTTAACAATACTACTAGACGTGTTGCTTATTTTCTTCCCTCTGTCCTGCAAAATAAAACTTCTGCAAGAAAGCGCCGGAACAAGACCATTCAGATCCAAAACTTGTCCTGTTACTCATGCAAAACTTTCTCCCTTTCTTTTTCTCGAGTACGACCTTTGCCAAGATCTTTTTTATTTCTGGTAGTTTTGTTGTCTCTTTTCTTAGCCTTTCTCCTACACAATTTTTTTTTTTTTAATATTGACCTTATATTTTGTTCTTCTTTCTCCTACAAAAATTTTAAACAAAAATATTTACCTTTTATTTTGTTGTTCTTTCTCCTACAAAAATTTAAAACAAAAATTCTAACCTTTTATTTTTTCCTTGTTCTATTGATGCAGTTTTCATTCAAGGACAATTTTTCTAATATTGAGTGACTACCTATTGGGTTAATATTTCCATACATTTCAACCCTTAATTAATTAATGCATCACAGCGACTACACACAAAAAAAATCTTTAATCTAATAACATAAAAAGTTAAGTAACTACACAAAAAATACAAACTAAAAAATTAAATTTCTATCCAAAAGTATATAAACAAAAAATACAACATAACTATACAGAAAAATACAAACTATAGTCTATTTTTTTTAAAGAGGCAAAAAATCCTGACCCCTTGCTGCTCACTGACTGATATTTGATGCCAGGAGAAGGGAATACTACGCTTCTTCTAAGTGTCAGCTGTATTTTATCATAGTTAACCATATTATCAGGTAAACATAGGCATAATTTTAAGCATGAGACCTTAAGTTAACATGAAATTTTTGCCTTGTTAAAAAAAATAGACTACAAGTAATTAACATTATTCGCGTATATACCCATTCTATCAATTACAAAATCTATATCAATCAAGTTCCATGTAGCTACCTATGTTAAGTGTTAAATTCCAATGACTGAATCTCATTAAAGCAAGAGTATGTATTTACGATTACATAACATTTACTGGTGTCTCAATGTTTTCCAATATATTAGGATTTTCCTTATATCATTGAAAAAAAAGGAGTCCGCTAGTTGCCAGTCCCTAAATATTACAATACTATTATATACTATTATAATGCCTATACTTATAATGCCGTGTTTATAGTCCTGATGTGTATAGTGGCCGCAGAAGATCAGAAGATCAGCAGATAAGCAGGTACTGAACGCTTACATTCTGCGAGATACTTGAGGTAATGGGGGAGATAAAACAGATTCTCACGGTGCTAAGTCCAATAGGGAGAGGTGCCTGGGTCGGTCTCTCTCTCTCTCTCTCTCTCTCTCTCTCTCTCTCTCTCTCTCTCTCTCTCTCTCTCTCTCTCTCTCTCTCTCGTGTTGTTGTTCTCCCCCTTTTCATCGTTTACATAACCTAGTCAGCATCAAGCCATCTCTCTCTCTCTCTCTCTCTCTCTGTCTCTCTCTGTCTCTGTCTCTCTCTCTCTCTCTCTCTCTCTCTCTCTCTCTCTCTCTCTCTCTCTCTCTCTCTAACTCAACGACTATGCCCCTCATAATCGATGTCCCTTACCAGCTCATCATATGTATACTGAGATGAGACTGTTTTTTTATGAAACAGTCTCTTCACAACTGTACTTCATGTGAATAAAGTATGAATCTGAATCTGAATCTCTCTCTCTCTTCTCTCTCTCTCTCTCTCTCTCTCTCTCTCCTCTCTCTCTCTCTCTCCTCTCTCAGCCCACGTCTCCTAACACGTGCTCGTCAGTTGTATGGCCTCTTAAGGTACAACGCCCCCTTACCTCTCTCTCTCTCTCTCTCTCTCTCTCTCCTCTCTCTCTCTCTCTCTCACACACACATACAAGTTCTAGATGCCATAGTGTCGTCCGGGCTATCAATCTCCTCCACTTACCTACCTACCCATCCTATTTATCATCTCCTTTGCTATTTACTGCACCACCGCCACTGCTATTAATCACCACCACAACCACAACCACCACCACCACCACCACTTCTGCAATTAATCACCACCACTACCACCACTACTTCTGCTATTAATCACCACCACCACTACCTCTTAATCACCACCACAACCACTACTGCCATCAACAGCAGTAATTAATTTAATCTCTTGTACTACTAGTGAACCACGAAAGAACAGGAGAGAGAAAGAGAGAGAGAGAGAGAGAGAGATCATGAAGTATGAGAAGAGGAATGGGGGGGGGGAGAAAGAGAAGAGACATTCAATACGCCTACTTGTGGTGGTGTGGTCGTGCTGTGTGCATTCTGTGTGTTATCTCTAGTCACAGACAAATGCGCCGCAAGGGACACGAGCTCGTCATTGTTTGGCTTTATTCGCTACAACGCATTCCTAACTCTCGTAATAACTCTCCCCCTCTCTCACTTCTCCTTACACACATCTAAGTTCTAATCCATCATTATCAGTCGTATCATCTTCACTCAACACAATTACCACCTAACATCCTTATTTGTTCATCTCCTTGCTTTTCTCACTCATCCATGCTCTTTAATCATCTCCACTTCCCAACAGCTTTCATCTCCCATACATCTTTCTCTTCATTATCAGCTATTCTCACTTCTCATACGTCTTCTTCTTCCTATTATCACTTCTCTTCCTTCATACAGTCTTAATCATCCCTCATACAGCTTACTGCCCTCAACAAGTATTTTTTATTCTCTGTAATTACAGTTTTTACTTCTCGAAAACATTGACAGCATTCTCCCGCAATTACAAGGACTTTCTACTCTTCCTTTCATTATAGGGTCGTTTCTTCTTCTTATTATCAAGACTATTCTCCTTCATTGACTCAGTTTGTTCTTTTCGCTTCATAATTCGTACTTTATCTTCCTTCACTTCATTACAGTCTATTTCTTCCTTCATTATCAGTCTATTCTTCTTCACTTCATAATCAAGTCTTTTCTTCTTCCTTATTATCAGTCTTTTCTTTGTCTTCATTATCAGTCTTTTCTTCTTCCTTCATTATCAGTCTTTATCAGTCTTTTCTTCTTCCTTCATTATCAGTCTTTATCAGTCTTTTCTTCTTCCTTCATTATCAGTCTTTATCAGTCTTTTCTTCTTCCTTCATTATCAGTCTTTTCTTCTTCCTTCATTATCAGTCTTTTCTTCTTCCTTCATTATCAGTCTTTTCTTCTTCCTTCATTATCAGTCTTTTCTTCTTCCTTCATTATCAGTCTTTTCTTCTTCCTTCATTATCAGTCTTTAATATAATAGTTTTGTTTCCGCCTTATTATTATTCTGTACTATTTTTTTTTTATCAATTTCCACTTTTGTCATTCGTCCATACTGCCTTCTCTCTCTCTCTCTCTCTCTCTCTCTCTCTCTCTCTCTCTCTCTCTCTCTCTCTCTCTCTCTCTCTCTCTCTCTCTCTCTCTCTCTCTCTCTCTCTCTCTCTCTCTCTCTCTCTTTTTTAACTTTTTTGTTCTTGAGGTTTATTAATTTTTTAGAGCATTATTCACATAATTTATTTTCATTGCATCATTTTTTCAACTTTTATCTAAGGTTTATTCATTTTTAGACCATTATTCACAATCATTTATTTTCATTGCATCATTTTTTGCACTTATATTTACTTTCAGTCTATCATTCATCGTTCTTCATCCCCTCTCAGTCTGTCATTATTCACTTTCATCCACTTTCACCCAATCATTCATCAGTTGTCGTCCACTTTTCAATCTGTGGCGATCATCTTATATCCATCCATCTTCAATCCAAAATTCCCGAGTTTCTTTCAACCTTGAGCCTATATTTCGTACTTCTACAATTTCCTCGTTTACACCATCATAACCCTTAAAGTAGAAGTAAAAAAATAAAATTATAATAATAGTAAAACATCTTACAGGCGACATGAGTTCAAGCATAGACCACCCATAAAATATATAAATAAAAAACTAAAGAAATAAATTAAAAAAAATCTCCCCACCTATGTTTACTTCACACCCAAAATATAAATTCACATTTTTTTGTATATATACTTAAACATACTTATAGTCAATTTTCTTAAACATGGCAAAAAATCCATTCTATCTTAAGATCTCATGCTTAAAATGATGCCTATATTTACCTGATAATAGGGTTAACTATGATAAAATACAGCTGAAATTTAGAAGAAGCATAGGATTCCCTTCTCCTGGCATATATCCATTCTATCTTAAGGTCTCATGCTTAAAATGACGCCAATGTTTACCTGATAATAGGGTTAACTATTATTATTATTATTAACTATATTATTAACTATAGCTATTATTAACTATAAAATACAGCTGAAATTTAGAAGAAGCGTAGTATTCCCTTCTCATGGCATCAAATATCAGTCAGTAAGCAGCAAGGGGTCAGGATTTTTTGCCTTGTTAAAAAAAATAGACTATAGATATGTTGTAAGGTCCTCTCCCTTCCTCTTTGCATTGCACTCTCCCCCTCTCTGATTAAGTCTCCCCACACCCTCCGTCAAGCCTTCACACACTTTCACCCGCACTCCCGCCATGCACACGCTCATGCATTCTTCACCTATCTCCTTTCTGACCTTCCCATGTCTGGCGTAACCCACCTGCATTCCTCATAATAATAATAATACTAATAATAATAAAAAAAACTTGTCCTTTCATATACAGATGCCAAAAGCACACAGAAGGTCACATTTTGCTTCAATTTGGCCTCTCTCTCTCTCTCTCTCTCTCTCTCTCTCTCTCTCTCTCTCTCTCTCTCTCTCTCTCTCTCTCTCTCTCTTCTCTCTCTATCTCTCATTCTCACCTCTCTCTCTCTCTCTCTCTCTCTTCTCTCTCTCTCTCTCTCTCTCTCTCTCTCTCTCTCTCTCTCTCTCTCTCTCACACACACACACACGCACAGACACACCCACCCATACATACACACATACACATAAACACACAGAGACAGACAGACAGAGAGATAGATACAGAGACACAGAGACACAGATGTACAGACAGGCAGACACACACACACACAGACAGGGAGTGGCCGGGCAAGAGGCGTGAGGGCACTGTGCCAAACTGTGTCACTTCTGGAGCGACAAATATAACCGCTGCGGCTTACTTTTATCACACCACTCTGTTTTACTGCAGTCATAATAACGACTCTCTCTCTCTCTCTCTCTCTCTCTCACAAATTTAGCTGATATGATCCTAAGTGTTCTATATGTACAGTAAATATCACTAATAAGAGAGAGAGAGAGAGAAAGAGAAAGAGAAAGAGAAAGAGAGAGAGAAAGAGAGAGAAGAGAAGAGAGAGAAAGAGAAGAGAGAGAGAGAGAGAGAGAGAGAGAGAGAGAGAGAGAGAGAGAGAGAGAGAGAGAGAGAGAGAGAGAGAGAGAGAGAGAGAGAGAGAGAATGAAGATATAAATTCCTTGGTATTTCTCTTTTTAACCTAATTTTTCGTATACTATTTTCATCTTAGCTTTTCCTTTTTTCATTGACCGACTTTTTCCATTTTCTCCATTAAATACTTCCTTCTTTTCTTAGTCAATTCTTTTCATTCAGTCAATTGTCACTTAATTCAACATGGGCTTATTTTCTTAGCACCGAAGTTTCCACCATTCTTTTTTTCTTTTCTTAATCGGTTTTTTTTCTTCTTAGTCAAATTTTCAACATTTCGTTCACCAATAATTTAAACCTTAATTATATTTCTGTTCATTCATTGTACTGTTCATTTCACGTTAACTTCTCTCTCTCTCTCTCTCTCTCTCTCTCTCTCTCTCTCTCTCTCTCTCTCTCTCTCTCTCTCTCTCTCTCTCTCTCTCTCTCACAAAAAAAAATCGTCAATATTTATAACTGTAGGAATGCTAACAAGGAAACGTACCTATGTTCGTATGTATCAATGTGTGTGTGTGTGTGAGTGTGTGGTGTGAGTGTGTGTGTGTGTGTGTGTGTGTGTGTGTGTGTGTGTGTGTGTGCGTGTGTGCGTGTGTGCGTGCGTGTGTGTGTGTGTGTGTGGGGGGAGGTTGAATAATGTAAATAAGATATGTGTAAAATTTGGATCTTTGACGGAAATGACTAAGCAACCTTGTCCAACGGTGTGACTTATGCTCTTGCTCACCCTGACTCTCTCTCTCTCTCTCTCAACCCCCCTCAATTTCTCTCCTTCACTTTTTTGTTTTTTTATCTGTTACTCCTTAGTCTTCTCATCCTCCTCTTCCTCCTCTCCCTTTCCCCCATTTATCATCTCCTCCTTACCTCCTCCTTCACTTCATCCAATACTGTCAAGCCATCTAACTATTTCTTCTTCCTCCTCCTCCTCCTCCTCCTCCTCCTCCTCCTCCTCCTCCTCCTCCTCCTCCTCCTCCTCCTCCTCCTCTTCTTCCTCTTCCATTCCTGTCGCACACAACCCTTCACCACCACCACCACCACCACCACTACCACCTCTTCCTCCTCCTTCCTCCTAACATCCTCTTCGATACCACAAGTCTTCTACTAACTCTTATCTTCCCTCCTCCTCCTTCCTCCTTCCTTCCTTCCTTCCTCCTACTCCTCCTTATATTCCCCATAGTAATCTCTCCCCCCCCCTCCTCCCCCTCCTTAACAACCCTACCTTTTCGCTCACCACACTCACACTTGTATAATGTAATCACTGTTGACTTCACACGAGGAGGAGGAGGAGGAGGAGGAGGAGGAAGGACACAGCACAATGAGGAGACCAAAAGACGATAATAGCTAATCACGAACCCATTATACACCACACACACACACACACACACACACACACAGACACACACACACACACACACATGTCGTCGAGAAGGATCAACGACACTCAAGCTGATCCGATTCGCTTTCACGACTAAATTAATCCTCTTAAACACCATATGAGAGAGAGAGAGAGAGAGGAGAGAGAGAGAGAGGAGAGAGAGATATCAAAGGCAAGTATGAGTGATAACACTATTGAGGTCACAGCATAAAGGGTGTTTTTAGGGTGTTAGGCAGGGAGGGTAGTGAGGGGAAAAGAGGGTGGGATGAGGGGAGGGGAGGTGTGAAGGGGAAAGAGGGTGGGGGATGAGGGGAGGGAAGGTGTGAGGGGAAAGAAGGTGGGGGATGAAGGGGAGGGAAGGTGTGAGGGGAAAGAGGGTGGGGGATGAGGGGAGGGAAGGTGTGAGGGGAAAGAGGGTGGGGGATGAAGAGAGGGGAAAGAGGGTTGGGGATGAAGGGAGGGAAGGTGTGGAGGAAGGGGAGTTAAGAGGGAGGGGAGAGGGGAGGGGATGAAGGGAGGAAAGGTGTGTGGGGGAAGGGGAGAGAGGGTGGGGGATGAAGGGAGGGATATGGGGAAGGGGAGAGGGACAGGTGGTGGATGGGTGGTGGATGGGTGGTGTGACTGGTGGTTCAAGGATTTTGTGATTCATCCTCGTCCAACTGTTGGGAATACATTTATAGACGCACGCACTGACGTCATTGTGTGTGTGTGCAGACAAACACAAACACACACACAAACACACACCTCATCACTCTCACCTGGTGTAGTGTTGCGACCTCACTCTCAACTCACGCTCACCTGAAAAGAAAATGACCTCATTAGGAAACCATCACAACAACAACAACAACAACAACAACATTGTGAATTCAAGTTTATCAAATAACGTTCATAATTATTTACCTCTTACATTATTTTATTCCAATGACCTATTTTACTATATTTTATTATTCTCTTCTATTATTTTTTATATCATTTAGACAACGTAAACAAACATCTTTTTTTTTTACAGTATACAAAAAATATCTAGTCTTTAAATCTCCTCCCCTTCCTCTCCTATCCCTTCTTCCCTCTCTTTAACGGGACAGATAGGGGTAAGGGGATAGGTAATAGGGGTAAGGGGATAGGTAATAGGGGTAAGGGGATAGGTAATAGGGGTAAGGGGATAGGTAATAGGGGTAAGGGGATAGGTAATAGGGGTAAATAGCATAATATAAGTAGTATATAATAATAATACAGGTAATAGGTAAGGTAGATAATTGGGATAAATTATAAAAAAGAGGGATAGAAAAGATAAACTCAACAGTAAGAAGGGTAGAAAGGGAGAGAAGGAAGATAGGTAAGAAAGGGAAGATAGGTAAAGGAAGGAAGGAAGGAAGGAAGGAAGGGAGAGGAGGGAGGGGACAATAAGTCACTGAAGACAGGTTAGGTCAAGGGCAGATGAGTGAAAGTTGAGTCAGGTCTATATAACAACATCCCCCTCCCCTCCCTTCCCCTACCACCCCTTCCCCTACAACCCTCCTCTCTCCTTATCTTCCTCAATCCCTCCCTTTCTCCACCTCTCCTTTACTCCCTCCTCCACTTTGTCCTTAAGCCTTCCACCACTCCCACATGACCTCATATATAGTGCTACATTAACTCCACTTGTCCACCTACACACCTATCCATCTTCCCTCCTCCTCCACATATTTTAACATTTCTCTATCTCTATCCACTCTATGACTTCTATTCTTATTATTTTATTCTTATTTTTTTTTTTTTACTTTATTGTTGTATTCTTATAGGTTTTACAGTCATGAGCTTCAGCTGGACTACTGAGAACTATCTTTGACTTTACAGGAATGTGTAGATTATTCCTAGCTTAACATACTACATACATGGGATACTATTCTAATCTCATATTTCGCTATTTCACTACTAATAATTATTCGTATGTACTTTTTTTCTTTAAGTATTTTTCCCTTTTATTGTCTTAATCTACGTTCTTCTATAATTAAATCTTTCTCGCCTATAATTAACGTCTCCATATCTATCTTTTGTATATATATATTCTCTCTCTCTCTCTCTCTCTCTCTCAATCCCTTCCTTTATTTTTCCCTCTCCAGTCTTTTTATCTCCCCCTCTCTCTCTCTCTCTCTCTCTCTCTCTCTCTCTCTCTCTCTCTCTCTCTTAATCCCTTCCTTTATTTTTCCCTCTTCTTATCTCTCTCCATAGTCTTTTTATCTCCCCCCCATCTCTCTCTCTCTCTCTCTCTCTCTCTCTCTCTCTCTCTCTCTTTACCCTTTAACTCCTTCCCTCCATCACAACCTTTAATCTCTCACCTCCTTCCTCCTATCTACCCTTTACTCTTCCCTCTCCCCCTGTCCCTCTCTCCATCATAACCTTTAATCTCTCACCTCCCCCCCCCTCTCTACCCCCCTTCCATTACACCTTCATTACCAGTTTTACTCCTTTCTACTCTTTCAACCCTTTTTACTCCTTTCTCCATCTTTGTTTTACTTTTTTCCTCCCTTTTTTCTTTTTTTGCTCCTCCTTTTGCCAGTTTTTTTACCCCCCCCCCCCAAAGTACAGACTGGTGATGCTGGTGAGATGGTGTTATGGGTAGCTCGCTTCCTTGCTTACCTCCCCCCCCCCCCTCCTCCAATTTCCTCTCCTTTTTTTTAGGATGGGAAGGAGAGAAAGAGATAGAGAGAGAGAGAAGAGAGACAGTGAGTGACAATGAGAAAAAGAGAGAAAGAGAGAGAGAGGGGGAGCACATACAACAAAGACATCAGCAATTTCATCCATGTTGTAAGAAATCTCTTTCTTTCCCTCCTCCATTTCTCTCTTTCTCTCTCTCTCTCTTCTCTTTTCCTCCTCTCTCTTCCCTCCTCCTCTCTCTCTCTCTCTCTCTCTCTTCTCTCTCTCTCTCTCTCTCTCTCTCTCTCTCTCTCTCTCTCTCTCTCTCTCTCTCTCTCTCTCCATTTTTCTCTCGTCCTTTTATCTATAATCTGTTTTTGGTATTTTCTACTTCATTCTGTTTTATTCGCTTTTTTCATTTTCTGCTGCTCGTTCTTATTATTTTCTTCCTTTCTCCTCTGCCATATTTCTCTCCTCTTATTCATTATCTGGTTTTTTTTGGGTATTTTCTACTGCATTCGTTTTTTTTCCTTTTCTACTGCTTGTTTTTATTATTTTCTTCTCTCCGTTCCTCTCTCCTCCTCCTCTCTACCATCCTTCTTCCTCCTCCTCTTTCACTTCTTCTTTCCGTTCATCTTCCTCCTTCTTCACTTCTCTCTACCATCCTCCTCCTCCTCCTCCTCCTCCTCCTCCTCCTCCTTCCTTCCTTCCCCCTCCTCTTCCTTCCTTCCCCCTCCTCCTCTTCCTCCTTCAGCACACAGGAACTCACAAGACGTAGGGAATTCCACCAAAACACTCAGGTATCAACAAGATTTTTCATCACTTCAACTCTCTCCTTCCTGGAACCTCCTTCACCTCCTACTTTTCCTCTTCCTTTCCTTCCTTCTTCACCTCCTACTTTTCCTCTTCCTTTCCTTCTTGTCTTCTCCTTCACCTCCTACTCTTCCTCTTTCCTCTCCCTTCCTTCTTCCTGGGTCCTCCTTCACCTCCTACTCTTCCTCTTCCTGGCTCCTCCTTCACCTCCTACTTTTCCTCTTCCTTTCCTTTCTTCTTCCTGGCTCCTCCTTCACCTCCTACTTTTCCTCTTCCTTTCCTTTCTTCTTCCTGGCTCCTCCTTCACCTCCTACTCTTCCTCTTTCCTCTCCCTTCCTTCTTCCTGGCTCCTCTTTCACCTCCAACTCTTCCTCTTCCTTCTTCCTGTTCTTCTTTACCATTGTTATCTTCCCTCCTTCCTTGCTTTCTTCTAGTCTTCATCATTTATCCTCTTCTACTTCTCTTTTTACTCCTGATTTACCCATTTTCTTCTTCTTCTTCTTCTTCTTCTTCTTCTGATGATGATGATAATGAAAGGACACGTTCAAAACTGGTCACTTTCAATACATTTTCGAGTCTGCATTGAAAGGCCATTAGAGAGAGAGAGAGAGAGAGAGAGAGAGAGAGAGAGGAGAGAGAGAGAGAGAGAGAGAGAGAGAGAGAGAGAGAGAGAGAGAGGAGGGGGGGGGGACTACATACAACAAAGACATCAGCAATTTCATCAGTGTTGTAAGAAACTTTTTTTTCTCTCTCTCTCTCTCTCTCTCCTCTCTCTCTCTCTCTCTCTCTTCTCTCTCTCTCTCTCTCCTCTCTCTCTCTCCTCTCTCTCGGTAAGGTCAATTAGCACCAGCAGGAATCCACTTTATTGTATTGTCACGTCACGAGGTCAGTCAGAGAGAGAGAGAGAGAGAAAGAGAGAGAGAGAGAGAGAGGGAGAGAGAAGAGAGAGAGAGAGAGAGAGAGAGAGAAGAGAGAGAGAGAGAGAGAGAGAGGAGCGCGGATGACACAAAGGACCAGACACACCCAGTCACCCACACCCCATAACCTTGACATTTCACCCCCTCCCCCCCAGACATGCACACCCCTGCCTGACCTGAATGTGGGGGAGGAGGAGGAGGGGGAGGAGGAGAAGGAGGAGTAAAAGGGCTAAAGGGGAAGAGGAAGGTAAGAGTATAAATAAGGCAACGAGAGAGAGAGAGAGAGAGAGAGAGAGAGAGAGAGAGAGAGAGAGAGAGAGAGAGAGAGAGAGAGAGAGAGAGAGAGAGAGAGAGAGAGTTAAGTTGATGTAAAAGGGTAAAGGCGGCAAGGGAGGAAAGGTTTAAGGGTTAAGAGTGAATTGTTTAGTAAGGGAAAAGGAAGGAAGGAAGGAAGGAAGGAAGGAAGGAAAGAAGAAGGAAGGAAGGAAGGAGAGATAAGGAAGAAAGGGAAAGTAAAGAGATGGAAAAGATGATAGTTGAGTAAAGGAATGAACGAGTGAAGAGATAAGAGTGAGGGAAGAGGGGAAGGAGGGGAGGAGATGAAGGGAAGTGGAGAGAGGAGTGGGGAAGGGAAAAGGGGAGAGGAGTGGGGAAGGGGAAGAGGAGAGGAGTGGGGAAGGGAAAAGGGGAGAGGAGAGGGAAAAGGGGGAAGGGAGAGGGGGAAATTCGTGCATGTGGTTGAAATGGACGAAGTGTAGGTCAAAATTTAATGAGGTTACGCGTGAACAAGCAATTGGAACACTAAGGAAGAGAAGAAAAAGGGAAAACAAAGCAAGCAGGAATGAAGGAAGAAAGAAAGAAAGGAAAGGAAGGAAGGAAGGAAGGAAGGAAGGAAGGAAGGAAGGATGGATGGATGGGAGGGAGGGAAGGAAGGAAGGAAAGAAGGATGGATGGAAGAAAGGAGGGAAGGAAGGAAGGATGGATGGATGGAAGGAAGGAAGGAAAGAAGAAAGGATGAGAGGAGGGACGAAAGGAAGGATGGATGGATGGATGGAAGGAAAGAAGGAAGGAAGGAAGGATGGATGGATGGATGGATGGAAGAAAGGAATGAATGAAGAAAGGAAGGAAGAAAGGATGGAAGGAAGGAAGGAAGGAGGGAGGGAAGGAAGGTAGGAAGGAAGGAAGGAAGGAAGGAAGGAAGGAAGGAAGGAGGGGAAGATAATAATTATGCAGATGAAAGGGAAGGATTATGATGAATGAAAAGAAAAAAGTAAACAAATGAGGAGTGAAAAACTATGATGAAGGAAAGAAAGGAGAGACAAGGAAGGGTTTGAGTTAGTGAAGGCAAACACGAAGAGGGAAGAGGAGGGAGAGAGAGGAGCGAGAGAGAGAGAGAGAGAGAGAAGAGAGAGAGAGAGAGAGAGAGAGAGAGAGAGAGAGAGAGAAGAGGAGAGAGAGAGAGAGGAGAGAGAGAGAGAGAGAAGAGGAGAGAGAGAGAGAGAGAGAGAGAGAGAGAGAGAGAGAGAGAGAGAGAGAGAAAAGGAGAAGGGGAGAAAAATTCAAGTCAGGAAAGACGGACTGGTGGAAGAAAGGAGAAAATAAGAGAATAGAAAAATGAAAAAGAGTAAAGTAGGAAAGATTGAAGGAAGGAAGAAGAAGCTGGGGAAAAGATAAGACAAAGAAAGGAAGGGAGGAAAAAGGAAAAGAAAAAAGAGTAAAGAGGTAGGATAGAAGGAAGAAAGGAAAAAAAATATGGGAACAAATAAGACAAAGAAAGAAAAGAAGGAAGGCTGAAAGAAAGAAAGAAAGAAAGGAAGGAAGGAAGGAAAAATAAAAAATAAAGGAACCATAGAACGAAACAAGATACAAAGGAGGAAATTATTAAAGAAAAAAAGGAAGGAAACCAAGAATAAAGAAAAAAGGAGGCAAGGAAGCAAGGAAGGAAGGGAGGAGTAAATAAAGCTCAGCCCTTCAATGCGGTGTCCCTTCCTTCCTGTGTTTACCGTGGGAAGGGAGAAGGAAGGAAGGAAGGGAAGGAAGGAAGGAAGAAGGAAGGGGAAGGAAGGAAGGGGAAGGAAGGGGAAGGAAGAAGGAAGAAAGAAGGAAGAAGGAAGGGAGAAAGAAGGAAGAAGGAAGGAAGGGGAAGGAAGAAGGAAGGGCGAAGGAAAGAAGGAATGAATGAAGGGGAAGGAAGGGAGAAGAAATGAAGGAAGGAAGGAAGGAAGGAAGGAAGGAAGAAGGAAGAAGGGAAGGAAGGAAGGAAGGAAGAAGGAAGGAATGAAAGGGAAGGGGCCAGATGTAAACAGTCTTGACCAGGTATATCAACAAATCAACCAGGTGTCAACGGTGCATTACGGGAAAAAAAGAAGAAAAAAACGTCCTCTGTATACGTTTTTTTTTGTGATGTGCTATTCTCTCTCTCTCTCTCTCATATTTTTTTTTCATTTATACTAGGTAACAGTTTACAGAGAAGTTACATTCAACATTACATTGGAGTATAGTAACTTAAAGGCTAAAGGTTACATTCTCAACGCTGCCTATCTTAAAGTCTTACCCTGGTCCTTATAATAGTCACTTATCACTATCTCTCAGTCTACCCAGCAACCAGTTATTTACCATCACTTTAAATTCCTGGACACTCGCTCCGGTCTGTTTTTGATGTTGTTGTTAATATTTTGTCAACACTTTTGGTTGACGCGAGCTTTTGCCTATAGCAGCCCGCCTGTGGAATGATGGCATTACCATAAAAAAAGGCAGTGTGTTGGAGCTACCTTGGGGGGGGGGGGTACTCCCGAACGGTGGAGGTGAGAGTGGCCAGAGGGACAGATCTAATTACCGCAGCAGCAGCGGCGGCGGCACTGGATGTCCGGGCTGCGGATGAGGTGGGAGGCGTTCCCTGAGGTGGGAGATTGCCTTGCACTTCAGGAGGTAGTGTTGGAGTGCAAAGGGGGAGGTGACCTGGCAGTGATCACAGGTGATGTCCACATCGCCCTGGCGGATTTCCTCAAAGCAGGGAAAGCCGAGGCGGAGACGGTGTAGTCGGTCCCGTACGTGTGGGGGGATGGATGGGTCTTGGGGAAATGGGGGTAAAGCTGTTGCAGCAGCGTACCAGAGGCAGAGGGTGATGATAGGGCGACTGTGGCCTCCGTGGTTGCTGGCGGGACAAGGCGTGCGAGGCAGACTTTATTTTGAGTAGAGTTTGGGAGAGGCTGGGCAGAGAACAGCCGTGGTGGGGCTGGGAAGGGCAGCGGCTGATTTGCAGCTCTGTCAGCTGCTTCGTTGCCACTAAGGCCTACATGGCTGGGACCCAATTGAGGGTGATTTTGCAGCCACGTGCAGCAGTCGCTGGCCAGAAGAAGAGTGGAGGTGAGGAGGTGAATGTTATCTGGTGTGTCTCTGAGGGCCTGGATAGAGGATTTTGAGTCTGTGTGTTATGATGACATGAGGGGAGTGACTCTCCAGGGCGTGGTGAAGAGCGCCACGAATGGCGACTAGTTCAGCCTGGAGGCAGCTGGCGCCATCTGTTAGACGCCATTGTTTCGTGGTTTGTCCGCTCACAAAAGCCGCTCCTGTTGCTCCTGTGGCAGGATCTATGACCCGTCTGTGTAGATAGTGAGGGAAGCAGGGGTCGTCAAGTATCCATGACCTGTAGCATTTCTCAAGCGTAAGGCAGCGGGGAGCCAGTGTGCCTTGGGCGCTCAAGACTGTGGAGTGATGTGATGATTGGAGGAGGGCTCCAAGGCGGTGGTGTAGCGAAATTCGGGTGAGGGAAGTCCTCGCCCTATTGAGGAGGGTTTCGTGAATTCCCATAGTGAGAATTGCTCTGCAGCGCACGCTGGCCAACATTGCCGCCGAAGGTTGTTGCGGGGCCTGGCAAGATGAGTTGCAACCTGGCGGGAGGTTCGTAGGGGTTAGGGCAGGTGGGGTCATTTGGCGAGCAGGCAGGCGGGTCCGTTCTTCGATACGGCGCTCTCTCTCTCTCTCTCTCTCTCTGAAGCTACCACAAAACAGCTAACAGATTCACCATAAACTTTCTCTCTCTATCTCCTCTCACTCTGATCATCTCATCCTCTCTCTCTCTCTCTCTCTCTGACTCTCTCTCCTTCTTCTCTCTCTTCTCTCTCTCTCGTCTCTCTCTCCTCACAGACCCCAGCGACCCTTGTGGCACAACGAACAAATTATACCAGGGAAAACAAAGCGAAAAGTGGATTAAAAAATGTACCTACAACTTGAAAGAAAAAAATATATTTAAGGGAAATGTTGCTTTGTTTTGAAATATACCTACACCGTCCAACAAGTGTTATTAAAATATATAGTAGCAAGCGAAGGCATTCACAACGCCTCCCACTTTTTTTCAATGTCCACACCTGTGCTACGTCCCCTTGAGTGTTTAAAGGGACTCATTGGCAACACCTGGGCTACGAGGTGTTGCGGGGGGGAGGGGAAGGAGGGAGGGGGGGGGGGGTAGAGAAAGAGGGTTGAAATTTGGGGGAGAAAATACAGAAAAACGCAAAAAAATTAAAGGGAAAAATAGGATAGGATAAGGCAATGGAAGTAAGGGGAAAGAAAAGGGGAGGAAAGGGAGAGGGGAAGGGAAGGAGGGAGGGGGAGGGGGGGGAAATGGGGGGGGGGAAGGGGGGGGGAAAGGGGGTTGAATTTGGAGGGAGAATTTTGAAAGGAAAGGGGAAATTTAAAAGGGAAAAAAAAAATGGTAGTAGATAAATAATGATAGTTAGATAAAGATAGATAAAAAAACAAAGATAGATATAGATAGTAAAATAGTAAAAAAAAAGTAATAGTAAATAATAGATATAAATAGTAAATTGTAAAGTAGATAGTAAAAAAATGGTGAGAAGGGGGAAAAAAGTGAAAAGGGGGGGAATGGGGGTTTTGATATGGTAAATTTGATAGGGGTTTTGGGCTAGATTTCCAGAGGATTTAAAAAGTGGGAGGGGGGAATTCAAGGGGAAAAATTTAAAGGGGTTTAAGGGGGGGGAAAGGGGGGGTGGGGGGTGGATTGGGGGAGAAGGGGGTCCCCTTGGGGAAAGAAAAGGGGAAAAAAAGGGGAAAAATTTAAGTTTTGGGATGGGATGGAAATACTTTTATAGAGGGGAAAGGGAAAGATGGGAGGGGTTATATTATGGTGTTGGGGGGGAAGAGGGGAGGGTGTTTATGGGGGGGGGGAGATGGGGAGGGGAGGGAAGGGGGGGGGGAGGGGGGGAAGGGGGAGGAATGAAGGGGGGAAGGGAGAGGAAAGGGGAGAGGAGGGGGGGGGAAGGGGAAAGGGAGGGAGAGGTTTGGGTATGTGAGGGTTTAAAGGGAAAAAAGGGCAGGGGGTTTGATATAAGGTAAATCAGGAGTGGTTTTGGGGGGGAGGGGGAGGGTTTTGTTTGGGGTGTGGAAGGGGAAAAGGGGGAAGGGTGGTGGGGGTGTGGGGTGGAGACTTTTGGGGGGGCGAAAAACCCCCCCCCAAACCCCCAAACCGTGGAAGGGAATTTAATTTAGTTTTCCAGGAAAGGGGTTCGATTATAAATAAAAAGGGGGAGATAATTTTTGTGCTGTGGGTTTTTGCCCCTTCTATCCTCTCTTTCTCTCTCTACCTTTCCCCCCCTTTCCCCCCCTAAAACCCCCCATTCCCTCTTCCCCTTCCCCCCACCCTCTCTTCCTCTCCCTCCCTTCCATCTCTTCCTTCCCTCCCTCCCTCCCCCTTTTTCCCCTTTCCGTTTTAAAACCCTAAATTTTCTTCCTTTTTACGAATACACCACAACATGTTGACTTCCCCCCCCCCCCCCTTCTTTCCCCTCTCTCTCTCTCTCTCTCCCTCTCTCCTTTTCTCTCTCTCTCTCTCTCAATGTTTCCTCTCTTCCTGCTTTCCCCTTTATTCTTCCTGTTTTTCCCCTTCCCCTTTTTTTCCCTCTCGTGTCTTCCTCCTTCCGGTTTCCTTTTTTCCCCCTTTCCCCGACCTTTTTTTCCTGTCGTTTGTCGTCCCCTCCCCCCTAAAGTGACATGGAAACCCTTAAACCTTTTCCCCAAAACTCCTGTTCATTTTTTTTTTTCCCTTTGTTTTTTTTTCTTTGGGACCAAATGCAATTTCAAAGTTCCGTTACTTCTTTGATTTTGTTTTTTTAAAATTTTTTTTAGAAAATTGGAAAGATTTAACCCTTTTTTTTGTTTTGTTGTTGTTTTTGTTGTTGGGGTTTTGTTGTTGTTGTTTTTGTTGTTTCCCTTTTTTCACCTGCTTCTTCTTTTTCCTAATTTAAACCCCAATCACCTCCCTTTCCCCCTTCAATAGTTCAATTTTCCAAAAATTTCCTTTAAATTTTTTCCCCGCCTCCTCGGTTTTTCTCATTATTTCCTAAACCTTCCCGTTTCCCCCCTTTTTCCGAATTTTCCCCTACCTTCCCTTTTTCTTTTTCCTACGTCCCCCCTATTTCCCCTTCGGTTCCTTTTTCCCTCCCCTTAACCCCTCGGGTTCTTCCTCCCTCCTTCCTCCCCCCTCCTTCCCTCCCGCCGACTTTGCACAACGGCCCCCCGAATTTAAAAGGCCCACATATTTTCCCAGCCCCCGCCCATTTTTCTACCCCTTGCCAACCCCCCAAGGGCGCCCAAAACCCCACATAACCCCCCCTGCCCCCCCCCTTTCCCCCCTTCCACCTGTACCCTTACCCTCATCATTTTTCCCCGTTACCTTTTTATTTTTTTTTAAAAAGGTGGAAAATCCGACCCCCCTTGTGCTTTTGGAAATGGGTATTTGATGCGGGGAGAAGGGAATAATCGCCTTTTTCTTAATTTTTAGTTTTATTTTTCAAGTTAACCCCATTATAAAGGGAAAAAATGGGGATCATTTTAAGCATGGGGCCTTTAAAATAGAAAAGGGGAAATTTTTGCCCCGTAAATAAAAAAGACTTAGTTGTGGCTTTAAAAAAATTAGCTATAGTTTATGCCCCCTTTTTTTTGATGTTTCTATGTTTTTTTGTGCTTCCTGCTGTGCCCCCTTAAAACGTCTCTCTCTCTTCCCCTCTACCTCCTACTCTTCTCTCTCTTCTTCTCTCCTTCTCTCTCCTCTCTCTCTCTCTTCTCTTCTGAAAGGGCCCCCATAAAAAATTTAAAAAGGGCAAAATTTCCCCTTTTTTAATTTCCCTTTCTGAAGTGAAGCCCCCGAAGCAACCAAAAGTGTTTTCTCTTTTCTCTTCTCCCCTTTCTTCCCCGTCCTCTCTCCTTTTTTTTTTTTTTTTTTTCCCCTCCCCCTCTTTTTCCCCTCTTTTCTTTTCTCTAATAATTTCCCATGCCAAATGTCCAAACCTTTTAAACCAAAAATGCCCCTCACACACACACACAAAAACACACACACACCACACCACACCCCCAAATATACCTTTTTCCCTCCAACAGCAACAACAAACACAAACACAATATAAAAATAATAAGTGCATAATTATTTCTAGTTTATAAAATCTCTCCATGCAGATTTAACGACAGACACAATTAGCGGAAAACTCAAGAAGTCCATTCTGTCAGGTGATTAAGTCAGAAATGAGGTTTGTAAAATCAGTGAAGAAAGTATACAGCTCGGGTTAATAAGTAAGGATTCAATTAATTAAAGATGTAAAGCATAAATAAGATAAATGTACACTTCACTGCCTTAATGTCATCAGTTATAATCTACTTTTATATTTAGATACTGTTTAACCCCTTCAGACCCAGAACGTAATTTCCATTGTAATTTGGGTACCATTAGACGATTTTTAGTGAATATAAGCAATATTTTATAGATATGACCTGTTTAGTATACCCTTGTCCACTAACTAAATTGGTGTATTAAGTGACTTTTCTTAATTTTATGGCTAACACAACATATTTTTTTATAGCAAAGGAAAGATCTGGGCGTGAAGGGGTTAAAAAAAAAAAAAGCAGAATATCTACGTATCAGACTAAAATATAATGAAACCATGAGAATATTAGATACAATGAATAAAGGACAATCTTGTGAGAGAATTATCAAGATCATAAACACAACTACAGAGGAACCCAAGGCCTGACACCAAGTGAAAAACAATGTGTTAAGTGTCTGAAACCGTCACGAAAGTATCTCGAAACTCATAATAATGTAATTCTCCCACCACTGTGCTTTTTAGTCTATATAAGTAGTAGTGGGGGAGGCGGTGGCCGAGTGGTTAGCGCCTTGGAGTGGTGAGCTCGATGTCCCGAGTTCGAGTTTCGACTTTCGACTGCGACTAACCATCACAGGTGTCACTATAAAAATCCAGCCTGTACCACCACGGGCGAGGGCCAACCACCACTGCCCTCCAGAATGTGCAGGGCCAACCACCTGAGCCCTCAAGGAAAAATAAGAATAGTCTACAGGCGCTATAGGCTCCAACGTAAATAAAAAGAAAAAAAAGGAGACTAAAAAGCGTTGTCAGCATCATATTATCAGTGTCATCCTCCTCCTCGTTATACTGCATCATTATCTTACGAAACAAAGGGGTGGAGTGGTACGTCATCTGTGTGGTGTGTGTGTGTGTGTGTGTGAGATTCAGAAGGCAAGAGAAAGAGTGATCGATAAATGAACTTCGCTCTCTCTCTTCCACTCACTCCCTTGTTTAGCCTCTCATTCCTCTCTCTGTCGCTCACTCCCTTCGTGTTTCCTTCAATCATTCCTTCGTCTTACGGTCCCTATACTCTCTCTCTTTCTCTTTCTCTTTCTCTCTCTCTCTCTCTCTCTCTCTCTCTCTCTCTCTCTCTCTCTCTCTCTCTCTCTCTCTCTCTCTCTCTCTCTCTCTCTCTCTCTAATCCTAGTCTTCCCTCACTACAAATTCCTCACCCCGTTTCCTTTCTTTCCTTTCCCCTCATCATCAAAAAGGGCTTGGCTGACTCATCGCAAACATGCTCTCTCTCCTCTCTCTCTCTCTCTCTCTCTCTCTCTCTCTCTCTCTCTCTCTCTCTCTCTCTCTCTCTCTCTCTCTCTTTTCCTGAGACTGAGCAAAGACATGAGGCAAGTCTTGAAAAAAACTGTTGATGGCTGAACCCTAAGTGCTTATAAATATCACTAATTACTGTCTGTGTGTGTGTGTGTGTGTGAGAGAGAGAGAGAGAGAGGAGAGAGAGAGAGAGAGAGAGAGAGAGAGAGAGAGAGAGAGAGAGAGAGAGATGGAGAGAGGAACGAGAGAGAGAGAGAGAGAGAGAGAGAGAGAGAGAGAGACCAACAAACATAAACAAAGATATAATGCACATAAACACATACACAGCGAGGGCAAGAACGAGAGAGAGAGAGAGAGAGAGAGAGAGAGAGAGAGAGAGAGAGAGAGAGAGTCTGCTCTGACCAAAATTTTTATTCCATCTCGCCATCACAACGACCAAATTACAAGTTATACAAAAATACAACACGAATAAATTTCTATCAACACTATACCATTACAACAACTACAACAATTACTACTACAACTACTACTACTACTATTCCATCTGCTGGTTCCCTTCCTTGGCACTAACAGATGGCCAGAACTATCCCACGGTGCCACACCCACACACACATAACAAGGAGAAAGAGGACGCAAACGAATAAATAATAGGCCAGTGAGGAGGAGGAGGAGGAGGAGGAGGAGGAGGAGGATTACATAGGATTTACATAGGAGTAACAGACACCAGGAGACCTATTGGTCCATAGCGAGGGTATCTGCTGAACTACATACTACTAACTATCAACTACTTGTAAGAAAACATTTGGAAAATGATACCATGTCCCTAAAGAGGATAGGAACATGGAAGTTTCATAGTGCAGAATTATAGGATAGAAAAATCTAACTACAAACTACCACTACCACTACAACTAATCGATACGGGGGGACTAGATACGAATTCGCACTATCAATCCCCATTTACTTTACAGTGCGCGTCAAGTCTGTTTTGAATGTAGTTATTGTGTTGGCTCCGCCCAACATTTGCTGGTAACTTTTTTCCATCGATCAACGACTCTAACATTGAAATAATTTTTACGGAGATCGGTGATGCAACGTTGACCGTTTAGTTTTAAACCATTATTTCTTGTTGTCACTTGAGTTGAAAGCTCTCGAATAGGCCCCCTGATTAATGACATCAAAACCTTTTAGGTCTTAAAAGGGTTTTTATCAAGTCCCCCCGGATTCTACGATCCTTAAGGAAAACATATTAAGTTTCCGCAGTCTCTCTCAATAAGATGAATTTCGCAGAGATGGAATTTGTTTGGTTGCTCTTCTTTGCACTGATTCCAAATTTTGGCTTGATCTTTTACGAAACAGGGCGACCAGAATTGAAAAAGGCATATTCCAAGTGCGGCCTAACCAAGGGGCGTGTATATTGTGTCATTACTTTCGGAGTTTTATGTTCAAAGTTACGTTTAATAAAGCCAACATCATATTTGCCTTTTTACTGGCAGCTAGCAATGCGAACTGGTTTTCAGATCATTACTGATGATGACACCTAGATCCTTTTCCTGGGTGTACTTCAGTTAACGATTTATTTTGCATTTGATAGTTATATTTGAGGTTATCGTTGCCTATATGCATTACTTTACATTTATCGGAATTGAATTAATAGCCATTTATCACTCCAATCTGATAGTTTGTCGAGGGCACTTTGTATGAGTTCGCAGTTTTCTCTAGTATATGCTTTACCGCCTAATTTGGTGTCATCTGCAAATTTTGATATTTTAGATCCCAAGTCCGCAGTCCAGATCGTTGATATATATCAGAAAAAGAGTAGGACCCAAGACCGAGCCCTGAGGCACCCCACTAGTGACATCTAACCAATCAGATGCCTCACCATTTATTACTACCGTTGTTTACGATTTGAAAGCCAATCGCCAATCCATGAACATAAATTGCTCTCCTATGCCATGTGCCCTTAGCTGGTCAAAAGTCGCTTAGGGAGGAGGAGGAGGAGGAGGAGGAGGAGGAGAGGGGGAGGAGGAGAAGGAGGAGGAGGAGGAGGAGGAGGAGGAGGAGGAGGAGGAGGAGGAGGAGGAGGAGGAGGAGGAGGAGGACGTATTATGAAGGGGCGTTGTGATAAGATAATGAATGCTCTGAGGATTGTGTGATTAACCGACTGACTGATTAACTAACTGACTAACTGATTAATTAACTAACTGACTGACTAACTAACTGACTGACTGACTAACTAACTGACTGACTGACTGACTAACTAACTGACTGACTGATTAATTAACTAGCTGACTGACTGACTGATTAACTAACTGACTGACTGATTAACTAACTAACTGACTGACTGATTAACTAACTAACTGACTGATTAACTAACTAACTGACTGACTGATTAACTAACTAACTGACTGACTTATTAACTAACTGACTGGCTGATTAACTAACTGACTGACTGATTAACTAACTGACTGACTGATTAACTAACTGACTGACTGATTAACTAACTGACTGACTGACTAACTAACTGACTGACTGATTAACTAACTAACTGACTGACTAACTGATTAATTAACTAACTGACTGACTGATTAACTAACTGACTGACTGATTAACTAACTGACTGACTGATTAACTAACTGACTGACTGATTAACTAACTGACTGACTGATTAACTAACTAACTGACTGATTAACTAACTGACTGACTGATTAACTAACTGACTGACTGATTAACTAACTGACTGACTGATTAACTAACTGACTGACTGACTGACTGACTGACTGATTAACTGACTGACTAATCCAATTTTCACTTTTTCAGTAAACTCTTATCTTTTCCTCTTTTCCGTCCTTTCTCTCTCTCTCTCTCTCTTATATCCAATTTTTATAAGCTCAGCACACAGAACTTACCCTCCACGCATTAGAGAAAGAGAGAGAGAGAGAGAGAGAGAGAGAGAGAGAGAGAGAGAGAGAGAGAGAGAGAGAGAGAGAGAGAGAGAGCAATTGCTACGACATGCAAGTCCTTAGTATAATTCACGTCTTTATTTTCTTCTTCCCTCAGTTTACCCAGAGAGAGAGAGAGAAAGAGAGAGAGAGAGAGAGAGAGAGAGAGAGAGAGAGAGAGAGAGAGAGAGAGAGAGAGAGAGAGAGAGAGAGAGAGAGAGAGAGAGACAGAGAGAGAGAGAGAGGCGCTAACTAACTCATCAGCATAAGGATCATTACCATGACCACCATGACTGCCTCTCTCTCTTTTTCTTTTCTTTTTATTTTAACAACTTACATCATGGTTGACATGGAGCTACAAATTGGTAAGGAGGTTGATGAAGGCATTAAGTGGCAGAAGCTAAAGATATCTCTCTCTCTCTCTCTCTCTCCACACACAACGTCCTTTTCCACATATTCACGATTGATAACTTGACATTCCACGACAAAAAAATGAAGTGTGATGACAAAGATTAATTAAAGGGAATGAAATATGACGGAAAAGAGAAAAAAAGATCATTCGCTCAGAACTGTGTCAAGAATGGAATGATGAGGAGGAGGAATCTATTTTTTTTACTTTCTTTTCCCTTCTCTTCTTTCCTCCTTTTTTTTCTCTTCTATTCATCATATTTCCCTTATAATTCAGTTTATTTACTCTCTCTCTCTCATCTCATATTCTATTTTCCCTTCTCTTCTTCCCTCCTTTCTTAACTCTTCTAATTCTCATATCACAATTTTAATTCAGTTTTTTTTTTCTCTCCTCTCTCTCTCTCTCTCTCCTCCTTCTCTCTCTCTCTCTCTCTCTCTCGTCTCTCTCTCTCTCTCTCCTCTCTCTCTCTCTCTCTCTCTCTCTCTCTCTCTCTAATCTCATATTCTATTTTCCCTTCTCTTCTTCCCTCCTTTCTTAACTCTTCTAATTCTCATACTTATCACTATTTTAATTCAGTTTTTTTTTTTCTCTCTCTGAAGGTCACACGTAGTATTTTAGTTGCTGGGGAGGAGGGGGGAAGGGGAGGTAAAGGGAAGGGAAGGGGAGGAGGAAGGGGAAGTGGGATCAGTGACTCATTTTCCCCTACCCCTACCCTTCCCCCTTTCCTAATGGCACATGGCAAACAGGTGACATCCCCCTTCCCCCTCCTAACACCCCCTCCCCTCCCCTCCCCTTCCCATCACACGTGCGTCCCCCTTCCATTCCCCTCCCTCCCTTCCCTTCCTCCTTCCTCAATATCACAGGTATTTTAATCGTCTGATGTAAATAGGGAAAAAGGGATCAAAAATAGACTTACAGAGAGAGAGAGAGAGAGAGAGAGAGAGAGAGAGAGAGAGAGAGAGAGAGAGAGAGAGAGAGAGAGAGAGAGAGAGAGAGAGAGAGAGAGAGAGAGAGAGAGAGAGAGAGAGAGAGAGAGAACCACACTTTTCTCATACAATTTATGTTCTAACCTCCCCCTTAACTTATACTTATTAAGTCTCCTAATACTATATATTTATCTATCTAACTATGTACTATATAAAAAATTATAAGGAAATCAGTGGTATATGTAGAAAAAATATAAAGAAAATGAAGAAAAGTAGAATAGAATATAAATATAACATCAGAATAGTAACCCCTATATGTATGTTAAGCTAGGAATAATCTACACATTCCTGAAGTCAAAAATAATTCTCAGTAGTCCAGCTGAAGCTCATGACTGTAAAACCTATAAGAATTCATCAATACAAGAAAAAAAGAAAAAAAAAATAATAATAATAATAATAATAATATGCTGGTTCATGAAATAGTGCAAATATGTCCGTTTTTTATTTCCTTTTTGAAGTGACTTGACCTTTCGTTCGTCTGTCTGTCTGTTTATCTGTCTGTCTATTTATTTACTTGTCTGCCTGAATGTCTTTTAGCATTCTTTTCTTTATATCTGCCTGCTTTCCTCTCTCTCTCTCTCTCTCTCTCTCTCTCTCTCTCTCTCTCTCTCTCTCTCTCTCTCTCTCTCTCTCTCTCTAACCTTTACCTATATATCATTCAATCATATTCAACTCCTATTAATCTCTCTCTATGTAATATTTGCGTCTATTTTTCCTTAATATAATAACTATAATCTAACTATAACTATATCTTCATCGTCTTCCATTATCTGCCCTATATTATATTTGTTTATCTTATCTGTGTTATCTATTGACGCTCACTCGTGATCTGATTTGACGTGTTGGTTTCGATTCTATGCCATTACACGTCATTTATGAGTTGTTTTATTTCTTCTCACGCCCCATATATCCTACTGTTGCTATGTGATGTATAGTTATATATCAATAACTACGTCGTTCTTCTATATTAAATCCCTATTATTATCCTTCATAGCGTGTTGTAATATCTTCTTAATGTCTCTATAAGTCCTTCTGCCTTGGTTACTCAATTCCATTTATATGATCTGTTTACGAATTTATTGATCCGCTACCTTTCTATGGGTTCTGATCCTCTATCTTGTTTATATATTTGGTGATCTATCGTCTGCTCGCTTTCCCTTTATTATAATCCTCTTACGTCTTGATTCATTGACTACCAAACGTTTATCTAAAAAGTGATTATATTTACATTTTTCTTTCAATATTTTCTTGCCTTAATCTACTATGGAGAGAGATAGTGTTTGACAACTCTCTCTCTCTCTCTCTACAGATGGGAAGGCGGAGGACTTCTCCTCTGTAGCTCTTACCTCTGGGTCTCTGTAGTTGGTATTGAAAAGGGTCTCCCGGGCAAGACCTGTAGACTGTTAATGATAGCTAGTCTAATAATCTAGTCCCGGGGTTTCCTGCGTGGCTCATCGGCGTCCACAATTACTTTAGGCTCCAACGTAAAAAAATAGATAAATAAAAAAAAAATATGCGGAAATAGTTTCAATACCACATAACCTTTGATGTTGGCCCTATGGTGTAGTGGTAACACGGCTGCTCAGGAAAGCAGAAGTCACGGGTTCGAATCCCGTTAGGGCAGTAGGTGATACTACTAGTAGAGGATAATCTACTTTTTATTTTTTGTATTTTGTAGTAATGATAATGTGTATTTATCAATCATCTCTTTATGAGTTTCAACAAAACTAAAATAGTTTTGTTGAAACAAGAGTGGTTCCCTTATAGCCAAGGGTTCCTCGTGGCGCCCTTGTGACGTGCCGGTAAGCCAGCCCCGGAGGGTGTCTGCGGAGGGAACCTTGTGCTCGTGGTGGGCCTGGAACCACCTTAGCAACACTGAGGAAGCAGCTCTTCATCCACCCTCCACATTCACCTTACAGACCCACAACATCTCTCCACATGTTTCCTTTGAGTGTGTGTGTGTGTGTGTGTCATTCACCCATGGTCTTTGTCCACGCGAGCTGGCTCTCGATCGCCAGTTTCACCCTCTCAGTGCGAGCTTGGAGCTCATTATTACCGATCTTTGGGCAATGCTGGGACCTCACACACCACACACCCCCATCCCCTTGCTCAAGGGGGACAGTAACCGCCCGAATTTGTCAAGTAAAAAATCCCCGGGAGCGCGAGGATTCAAAACCGCCTACCACAGAGTTTAGAGACCAGAACGTTATCAACTGCCATCGCGGGTGTGTGTGTGTGTGTGTGTGTGTGTGTGTGTGTGTGTGTGTGGTGTGTGTGTGTGTGTGTGTGTGTGTGTGGTGTGTGTGTGTGTGTGTGTGTGTTGTTTTGGTTGTTGTTAGGAAAGTGATGTTTATTTATTTATATATATATATATATATATATATATATATATATTATATATATATATATATATATATATATATATATATATATATATATGTCCTAATTGTAAGTGATGGTTCCACATGATAACGATTCTCTCTCTCTCTCTGCAGATGGGAAGGCGGAGGATACAGGCTAAAATAATCCAATTAGCCCACTCCTTCCTAAATTGCCGGGTCGAAAAGAACAAATGTGACGTTATTGTGCCACACGAAGTCCAAAATGAGGCCTGAATGTACACAATAAGAACAGAAGCACAATTTTGGGGGTTAAGCCCATGAGCTATAAAGGAAACAGTTGTGGGTAAAATTAAGACTGGTTGATACAAGAACGTAGGAAAGAAAAAGAGAAAGAAGACTCGGATATACAGGAGTAAAGAATAGGGAAAAAGTGGGTATCAATTAACCCCTTGAGACCCAGAACGTAATTTCCATTGTAATTTGGCTACCATTAGACGATTCTTAGTGACTTTAAGCGATATTTTATAGATATGACCTGCTTAGTATCCTTGTCGACTAACTAATTTGGTATATTCAGTTACTTTTCGTAAATCAATAGCTAGACAACATAAGATTTTTTATAGCAAAGGAAAGATCTGGGTGTGAAGGGTTAATTAGTCCAGATGAACACCGAATTCACTTTGGTGGACAAAACTATTTTTTCTGGTGAGTTTTGATGTGTTTTGAATTAATCTGCTAACCGTTTCAGTCACAATTTTTTTTTTTTTTTTTTTTTTTAAAGTTGGATAAAGGTTAGGTTATGTTAGGTTAGGTATAGGTTATGTTAGGTAAAGGTAAGGTTAGGTTAGGTTAGGTTATGTTAGGTTATGTTAGGTTAGGTAAAGGTTATGTTAGGTATACTGCAGGTTCGGTTCAATTTGTTTTTTTGTCATTTTTGTTGCAAATCACTAAAAAAATATTAAAAAAATGTTATATGCGAAGAGATTAGCAGAGTTAGCAGATTAATTCAAAACATCAAAACTCATCAGAAAATAATAGTTTCGTCCACCAAAGGAAGTTCGGTGTTCATCTGGAAATTTACCAAAAAGTGTGATGTTAAGAGTTTCAAGAGAAGAACGAGAATAATACAAGAACGAAGGTAAGAAAACTAAAATAAAACTCTACATAGGAGTAAAGAAAGGAAAAAAATAGTGATAGTAAATGAGTTAGAAAAGAAGTAACGTAAATTTTTTCTCTCTTAAAAGCGTCTTGATTTGGATATTATGATTTTGAGTGTGTACCTATCCTTCTCTCTTCCTCTTCCTCCACTCCTCTTCTTCCTCCACTCCTCCTTCTGCTCCTCTTCTTCCTCCTCCTCCTTCTCCTCCACTCCTCTTTTCTTCCTCCTCCTCCTCCTCCACTCCTCTTCCTCCTCCTACTCTTAAGATGTCTTGATTTGGAAATTATTAGATTAGAGTGTATGTACCTATCTTCCTCCTCCTCCTCTTTTTCCTCTTCACCTACAGGAGGGAGGAACAAGGGCACCTCTGTACGCCCACGCCCGCACCTCCGCATACCTCCGGGCGCCCACATTCCGCCCTTCACCTCCTCTCTTAACACACCACTTATCTTCCCTTAAGCAGATGAAGACGCCCTACCATCCTCTCTCTCTCTCTCTCTCTCTCTCTCTCTCTCTCTCTCTCTCTCTCTCTCTCTCTCTCTCTCTCTCTCTCTCTTTGCCTCCCTCCTTTCCTTCATCCTTTCCTTCATTCCTTTCCTTCATTCCTTCATTCCTTCCCTCCCATCCACCCTTCCACCCTTCCTTCCTTCCTTCCTTCCTTCCTTCCTTTCTCCTCCTCTCACCTGTTCCTTCCTTGCTTAACCCGTGGGCTGCGGCAAGCCTTCCGGAAGGCTCTGCTGAGCGACTGCGGCAAGCATTCCGAAATCCCAATTTTCAATTGCATACAAAAACCGCGCCAACATTCGTAGGAATCTACAAACTGTCACATATACGCCTTGATGTCAACCCTCGATAACACACACCACCATCTGCCTAACTACGCTGTGCGCATTGATATACCACTCCTTGGGTTTTTTTCCCAAGATCTTGGGATTTAGGTCCTGGCGTTGGGATATTTTTTGTCTATCTTGGGACTTTCGGAGGGATTGTTCAAGTATTTCTCCAGTAGTTTATCTCAAGGTAAGGTACGGTACAACGGTACCTATGCTTACCTTGAGATAAACTACTGGAGAAATACTTGAATAATCCCTTCAAAATCTTGGGAAAAATCCCAAGGAGTGGCACCCGTTATCCCACCTCAGCAGTCTCTCGCCAGCGGTTTGGTGCCATTCGCGCCAGATATTTCAACTCCCGACCACAACCACACCACAACCCCATACGTTTGGGTTAAAAATAGATATATTGCCGGATGCGGATTTTTACTACCTTGACGTTGATGTGATTTTCATCCAATTCTGTAATGGTCACTGTTTTACTCAGATTGCGCACTGTGGGCACTAAAAAAAAATTTGCTCCCGCAGTTCCCGGGTTAATTAGCCATACAGGTAAACAGATAGTCGCTTTTTACCTGTCTCATCTACGAACGTGAATTTATATCTCATTTTCTCACTGATAAAAGTATTCCCCTTCACTCCTTTCACAGTTTTTGTAAACTTATAATACCTTCCCATCTTTCCCATCATTAACACCCTATTACATCCCCTTACATATTTCATCTTTCTGTGTACCTACTGTATGCACCCTTCCTTTAATTCCATTTTCCCTCCCTCTCATCCTTACTTTCTTCCTTCCTCCCTTGTCTCCCTCCTTCCTTCCTTCCAACCTTCCTTCCTTCCTTCCCTCCCTCTTATCCTTTCTTCCTTCCATCCACCCTTCCTTTCTTCCTTCCATCCACCCTTCCTTTCTTCCTGCCATCCACCCTTCCTTTCTTCCTTGCCTCCCTCCTTCCTTTCTTCCTGCCATCCCTCCTTCCTTCCTTCCCTCCCTCTATCCTTCCTTCCATCTACTCTCCCATCCTTCCTTCCTTCCTTCCCTCCCTTTCATCCTTCCTTCCTCCCTCACACACCTGTCGCTCTCTCCCTCACACAAATGGATCACCTTTTATCCCTAACACTCAATTATGTTATGATTGGTCCACTCACCCCACTCAGGATTATAAATATTCCACATAAATATTCCACCCGTGCCGTCCATCCAATCATGTACTGCCTCTCTCTCTCTCTCTCTCTCTCTCTCTCTCTCTCTCTCTCTCTCTCTCTCTCTCTCTCTCTCTCTCTCTCAGCAATACTCTACCACTGGATTATCCTGGATTGCTAATGACGTTAATAAGGCTTATGCAAATACTGATTTAGTAATGATGATATCGTTATTATCATTATTACTATTATCATCATTATCAATTAATATTACAAATCCACCTGCTACTGCAACAACCAAAACCACCACTACTACTACTACTACTTTTACCATTACTACTACTACTACCACCACCACAATTACTACTATTACTACTACTACTACCACCACCACAATTACTACTATTACTACTACTACTACTACTACTTTTACCACAATTACTACTACTTCTACTACTACCACAACCACTAGTACTACAACAACTACTATTACTACTTTTACCACCACCACTACTACTACTACTACTACTACTACTTTCACCACAATTACTGCTACTACTACTACTACCACCACAATACTACTACTACTACTACTACTACTACTACTACTACTACTACTACTACTACCACCACAATTACTACTACTACTACTACTACTACTCCTACAACCACCACCACTACTACTACTACTACAACAACTACTACTACTACTTTTACCACCACTATTACCACCACTACCACCACCACCATCACCACCACTACTACTACTACATGGCGTGCAGGAGGGTAACCATTAAGACCGGAAACTGCTCTGTGTGTGTGTGTGTGTGTGTGTGTGTGTGTGTGTGTGTGTGTGTGTGTGTGTGTGCGTGTGTGTGTGTGTGTGTGTGTGCGTGCGTGTGCGTGTGTGTGTACGTTTCGCTCGCGTGCATAACATTCCCTCAACACCTGGCAACGCTAACACACAGGCGAGACGCACTACTGCACGTGTTTGCAACTTAGAGAGAGAGAGAGAGAGAGAGAGAGAGAGAGGAGAGAGAGAGAAGAGAGAGAGAGAGAGAGAGAGAGAGAGAGAGAGAGAGAGAGAGAGAGAGAGAGAGAGAGAGAGGAGAGAGAGAGAGAAGAAGGAGAGAGAGGAGAAGAGAGAAGAGAAGAGAGAAGAGAGAGAGAAGAAAGAACCATCGTAACCATTAAAAAAAGGGTATAAGGAGGAGGAGGAAGATGAAGAAAAGGAAGAGGAAGAGAGAGGAAGAAAGGAAACGGGTGAATATGTAAAATAACCAACACACAATAAAAGAAGAGAGAGGAGAGAGAGGAGAGAGAGAGGAGAGAGGAGAGAAGAGAGGAGAGAGAGAGAGAGAAGAGAGAGAGAGAGAGAGAGGTAGTAGTGATCAGTCTAAATTACCTTGAATAATTACTGATATTAGAGTGAAGAGAAGGGAGGATGAGAGTGGTAGGAGAGAAGGAAACAAGGAGAGAGAGGAGAGAGAGAGAGAGAGAGAGAGAGAGAGAGAGAGAGAGAGAGAGAGATGAGAGAGAGAAGAGAGAGAGAGAGAGAGCTATGTAATGTACTGCCAATGAGAAGGTGAAGAGAAGGAGCGAGAGTGAATCTGAACCACTACTAAGATAAAGGTAAGAGAGATTACGTGAATGATAAGAACAAGAATGAGAGCGAAGGTGATAAAGACGCCTGGGAGAGAAGAGGAGGAGGAGGAGGAGGAGGAGGAGGAGGAGGAGGAGGAGGAGGAGGAGAAGGGAATATAAATGGAGAGAGAAGGGAAGGAAGATGGTTATAATAGAGGCGATGGAGAATATGAAAACAGGGTGGAGTCCATACTGAGTTAGTAGTAGTAGTAGTAGTAGTAGTAGTAGTAGTAGTAGTAGTGAGAGGGGTAGTGGGGGTGTGGTGGTGGTGGTGTAGTAGTAGTAGTAGTAGTATAGTAGTAGTAGTAGTAGTAGTAGTAGTAGTGGGGGTGTGGTGGTGGTAGTGGTAGTAGTAGTGGTAGTAGTAGTTGTAGTAGTAGTAGTAGTAGTTGTTGTAGTAGTAGTAATAGTTGTAGTTGTAGTAGCAGTAGTAACTTAAATCATGTCACAAAATTTTGAAAGGAGCAACTACATAGGCAAGGAAAACCAATTATTTGCCTTAATCTCAAAATGCAAAAGACCTAATCACTCTCTTGATTACCCAATTACCTCACAGGTGCACCCGCGAAAACACATGACTCAGGCAGCACACACACACACGTAGTTTATCCAGAGCTGATAACTAATGAACAAACACCATAATAAACACACCACATAGGATAAATGAAATCAGAAAATAAATAAACAAATAAATGATATGTATGAAAGAAGAAAAAATTAAACAGTGAACATCAAAATTAAATAACCAAATGTATGAAATGTATGAAAGAACGCCGTAACTTATCCACCTTTAAAGCCACATGTGTAATTAATAACTGTTTAAATAAAAAATAAAAAAAAGTAAAAATAACAAAAAATTAAACCAATGGAAATCAAAATGAAATCAATGCAACACAACACCTGGCATCACCTGACTACTTAAATCACCACCTAATCAATCAGTAACCACCGCACAAGCATCACCTCACGCCACTACGTCACCACCTAATCACCCAATCACTATTCCGCATCTTAAAACGTCATCATCAACCTAATCATCCAATCACTATCTCGCATCTTAAAACGTCATCATCCTAATCATCCAATCACTATTCCGCATCTTAAAACGTCATCATCAACCTAATCATCCAATCACTATCTCGCATCTTAAAACGTCATCATCCTAATCATCCAATCACTATTCCGCATCTTAAAACGTCATCATCAACCTAATCATCCAATCACTATTCCGCATCTTAAAACGTCATCAACCTAATCATCCAATCACTATTCCGCATCTTAAAACGTCATCATCCGGGAAACCAATCAACGATCTGGACTGCATTTGTCAAGGGGGGAGGGTGGGGGACGCTTGACATTATCCTACCCTTTCTAGGAGGAGGAGGAGGAGGAGGAGGAGGAGGAGGAGGAGGAGGAGGAGGAGGAGGAGGAGGAGGAGGAGGAGGAGGAGGAGGAGGAGGAGGAGGGGGAGAGGAGGAGAGGAGAAGAAGAAGAAGAAGAAGAAGAAAGAAGAAGAAGAAGAAGAAGAAGAAGAAGAAGAAGAAGAAGAAGAAGAAGAAGAAGAAGAAGAAGAAGAAGAAAATAGTAGTAGTAGCTATAAAAAAAAAAGTAGTAGTAGCTGTAGTGGTGGTAAAGCAGTAATCAAAACAAAATAAAAAAAGTATAATTTTCAACAGAGGTAAATACAATGATCATTATTATTGTTGATGTTATAAATGTTTTCTCCCACTACTGACGAAAAGACAATAAATATTGGTCATGCTTTATGTAAATCCACTGAAATATCAAGCAAGCTATTTTCTTCAAGGTCATCATCGAACCGTGAAGAGGAAGGAAGAATACAGTGTCGTGTGTGTGTGTGTGTGTGTGTGTGTGTGTGTGTGTGT
Source organism: Chionoecetes opilio (assembly GCA_016584305.1). NCBI lineage: Eukaryota > Metazoa > Arthropoda > Malacostraca > Decapoda > Majidae > Chionoecetes > Chionoecetes opilio. The sequence goes on from JACEEZ010015748.1 coordinate 82,183, forward strand.
GTGTGTGTGTGTGTGTGTGTGTGTGTGTGTGTGTGTGTGTGTGTGTGTGTGTGTGTGTGTGTGTGTGTGTGTGTGCGTGCGTGCGTGTGCGTGTGTTGCTATTATTACGTCTGCCAGCTTACCGATATCTCTCGCTTCCTGTTAACGTAATCAAATACTCTCTCTCTCTCTCTCTCTCGTATATAAAGGTGAAGAGTATACCGGGAGACCTTTAAATACCAAAAGTCCCTCATCCCTCCCCTCCCCCTCCCCTCCTCCTCCCTACCCCCCCCTCATAATCCTCATCCCTCCCTCTCATCCCTCACCTGTTCCTAATCC
>JACEEZ010015748.1:87500-95000 GCA_016584305.1 Chionoecetes opilio
AAACGGTATGTGGGAGCGGATGCCAGGAATATTCCAGTAGAGGATAGAGAGTGTGATGAGATAAGCGGGTGATAATAGTTAGGATGACAGTCTCTGGTATTGAGAAGTTAGGAGTATCAGAGATATGAGCCATGAGGTAAGAAGCGGGGGCGCTGAGCTGAGTTCCTACCCGTGTGGTGTTTACAGGAAAGTGGATGATAACAGATCCTGCCGGCGGGATGGTTTCTGTGGAGATGCTGAACGCCACACTCTGTTTTGGTTAAATGTTCGTCGTAAGAGAGACATATACACCCAAAACAGGTACTCAGTGAATGCTTACATACAAGTAAATATTTCCTGAAGCCTCATTCTGCTTGAACTTGCGTTTTTTTATGAAAAGACGATTTTTAAAGATTGAGTTTTCAAGTATTCAATTGTTTTGCCAATATTTTCACCAAGTGTAGACAAATAAAATGATAAACTACATTTTTTATTAAGAACTGTTTCAGTTGTTGTATTGAAGGGTAATTCTGATATGTCCCAAAGAAGTACAGAGAATTTACGGTAAATGATAGACCATTCAGCCTCACAGAGCAGAGGATGTGAGATGCGCGAGGGACATCTGGCGGCTTAGCTTTGAAAACTCCCCATTAAGGAAAGTGTGATTAAAAAGACTGTAGGAAAAAGAAAGTAAAGTAAAGAATAGAGAAATAGATAAGAGAACAGCAAAAAAAAATTACATAATCACAATTTTCATGGAATAAATGAAAAATTAATTAATAAGGTCACAGGAATGAGTACGAGAAACGAATCTCTCTCTCTCCTCTCTCTCTCTCTCTCTCTCTCTCTCTCTCTCTCTTTCAACAACTCAAACCGTCTAAACATTCTGCCTCCAACAACACGAACAAAAGAGGGGGTGATTCGCAGAGGGAGGGGGGAAGAGGGGAGGGGGAGGAGAAAGGGAAAGGAAGAGGGGGGAGAGGGAAGAGAGGGAGAGGAAGAGGGGGGAGAGGGAAGAGAGGGAGAGGAAGGGGGAGAGGGAAGAGAGGGAGAGGAAGAGGGAGAGGTTGAGGGAGAGGAGGGTGGATGAATGAGCTTTCCTTTGCCAAGTATAATATTGTTGGGGGGAATTGAAAAGGGGGGAGGGAAAGGGGGGGGAGGGGATTAGGGACAGTTGTGGGAAGAATGGAGAAGAGCAAAGGATGAGGGAAGAATGAGGGGGGTGGGGAGGAGTTGGGGGTGGGTATGAAGGGATGATAGGAAAGGGATGGAAATATGAAGGAAATATGTGTGGAAGGTAAGAAGGGGCTTGGCGGGGAGGTAGTTATGGAGGCAGCAAGGGAAAGGGTAAAGGGTCTTGCAAGTTGGGAGAGTGGGGGAAATGAGAGAGAGAGAGAGAGAGAGAGAGAGAGAGAGAGAGAGAGAGAGAGGAGAGAGAGAGAGAGAGAGAGAGAGAGAGAGAGAGAGACGAGAGGAGAGGAGAGAGAGAGAGAGGAGAGAGAGACGAGAGAGAGAGAGAGAGAGAGAGAGAGAGAGAGAGAGAGAGAGAGAGAGAGAGAGAGAGAGAGGAGAGAGAGAGAGAGAGAGAGAGAGAGAGAGAGATTTCATGCATATTGTTTTCTTAACGAACACAAGGAGAGGCTGAGAAGAGGAAGGAGGAATACAAAGGAAGAACAGACAGCAACAGCCCTACTGGGCCAAACGAGGCTGTCTGTGTGACTACTTTCTACCACTATAGTGTCTACGTGTTAGAGGTAAAATAATAGTAAAGTTGAAGGCTCCTCCCCACCCACTTCTCCTACGGCCGAGGCCGGCAGCAAAAAAGTGAGAAAAAAACCCAACATACAGTATAGAAAAACTGCCATGGAGTTTTATAGGAAAGATTGAAGGCGAGACATTCTAAACTGCAGCAAACGCTTTAGTTAGTTGGGGAGGGGGGAGGGGGGAGGGGGGGGGAGGAGGAGAGAGAAAGGGAAGGTATACGGAAATGGACGAATGAGAGAGTAGTAAAAGTTCGACAGCAGAGAAGGAAAGAGGGCGAAGGGAAGAGAGTTGAAATAAGAGGTGAAGGGTCAAGAGAAAGGAGGAGGAGGAGGAGGAGGAGGAGGAGGAGGAGGAGGAGGAGGAGGAGGAGGAGGAGGAGGAGGAATGTGAAATGTGGGTGGTAACAAGAAGGAAGAATAAGAAGACAGAAGATGAGAATAGATGAGGAAGTGAATGAGATAAAGAGGAGGAGAAGAAAGGAGGAGAAAGGAGGAGAAAGGAAAGAGATAAATGAAGGGAGAATAAGGGAAGGAACAAAATAAAGGGTAAAGAAGTAAAGGAAATAAAAACCAACAAAGAATTTACCTAAACGCTTAGCCTTAACCTCTTCCCCTTTCCTTCCCCTCCCTTCCTTTCTCCCTCCCCTCCCTCTATCCATCCTTACCCCTCCACCACCTTTCCACACTTCCTAAGAAATCCCCAACACACACCACAACCTTCCCCACAAACAACAACCCCTACCACAACCCCCCACCATAATCATTTTCAACACTTTAACTAATCCTCATACTCCTCTGTCTGTCTGTCTCTCTGTCTCTCTCGCTCACAAGCCCTTGATGACGTAAGAAAACAAAAACAAGATTATGACGTCATTTGCCTGGTTTCTGTAGGAAGCACACGGGTTCACTGACACACACACACACACACACACACACACACACACAGCACTACAAACAATCAACAACTGATAATGAGAAACGTTTTGTATGTGTATTGAAAGGGCTGATCAATATTCTTCTCTCTTCTCCTCCTCTCTCTCTCTCTCTCTCTCTCTCTCTCTCTCTCTCTCTCTCTCTCTCTCTCTCTCTCTCTCACACACACAGGTATGGGAGGTTCAAGGTAGATGTGGGTGTGGGTGAAGGTAACGGGCTATAGGTGTGGGTGAAGCCATCCTACCTGTGTGTGTGTGTGTGTGTGTGTGTTACTCATCACACACACACACACACACACACACACATGCACAAGGGCAAGTGAGAGGTAGGCCTTTAAATATCCATGAGTTAACCAAGCAAAGACAGACAGACAGACATACAATAGGTGGTGAAGAGAAGTACACTAATGAGACGGGAAGGGTTGTTAGGGAGGTTGTGTGTGTTAGGGCGGTAGGGAGGTTGTGTGTGTTAGGATGGTTGTTAGGATGTTAGGAAGGGTTATTAGGGTGTTACAGGAGATGGTGAGGCAAGGTAATGAGGTAATAACAAATGAGACAGGTAAGCTTAGCAAAGACAGGTAAGGTGTTTTAAGACAGTAGCTAATAGGCAAGGATTTAGACGAAGAGAGAGAGAGAGAGAGAGAGAGAGAGAGAGAGAGAGAGAGAGAGAGAGAGAGAGAGAGAGAGAGAGAGAGAGAGAGAGAGAGAGAGAGAGAGAGAGAGAGATTATTAGTGATCCAGATAGTCTCTTAGCCTCTCATGTGAACGTCAAGAACAAAAAAAGGTCCTTTGTCCGTGATGGAGTAAGTTTACATTGATGACAAGTGTGTGTGTGTGTGTGTGTGTGTGTGTGTGTGTGTGTTGTGTGTGTGTGTGTGTGTGTGGTGTGTGTGGTGTGTGTGTGTGTGTGTGTGTGTGTGTGTGTGTGTGTGTGTTGTGTGTGTTTGAGAGAGAGGGAGCGAGAGAGAGAGATGCAAACAGACGGATTTACAGACATGCACAGCGAACACAAAGAATGCATTGTACATATGTATTTACAGACAGACAGGCAGGCAGGTACAGAGGCAACCTTTCATACAAGTTCACACATACAAAACAAAAGAACAACAAACACACATACGTACATACATCAAACACTCTCTCTCTCTCTCTCTCTCTCTCTCTCTCTCTCTCTCTCTCTCTCTCTCTCTCTCACACATACACACACAAAATACAATAATAACAAAATATATAAATAACAACATCCCCGCTTTACATACATAACAATACTATATCACAAAAAATGAAAAATAAAATACATATAAACCAATCCCCATAACACATAATATCTTACTTCATCATAAAAAACAAAAAAAGACAATGCATATTACCAATCTATAGGCAAACGTTTGGCTCTTAGTATTAATTACCCAAAAACATAAGATATGCAATACATAAATATATATGCAAACGTTGATACCCTAATACATAATAATTACATAGAGATACATACATACATAGATGATACATACATACATAAATACATATACATAGAAGATACATACATAACATAATGATACATACATACATAAATACATATACATAGAAGATACATACATATACATAAATGATACATACATACATAAATACATATACATAGAAGATACATACATACAGGGTGTAACACGAGTTTCTGCAAATATTGATACAGGTGAAAGAACATGTAATTCTAAGCACAAAATATTCTATAACCATATGTTTTTTGAAGCTTCCTTTAGACGTGAGATGAAGTTAGAAAAATTAGCGCGGCCAGTAATTTCACCATGGCAGGCGGTCGCCGCTCGGTGACATTTTGTATGATTTAATCATAATGTTTACTATTAATGGAGCATTACAATTATCTTATAACAACACAATTGGTATTAATGGACATGTTATTACTAAATAAGCAGTACATGAGAACAGCAGGGCTGTAATAAACAATACTGTACAAGGCTAAGTGGCAGTGCATCGTGGCGGGGGAGGAAGGAGGGACTAGGCTGCGAGGCCTCACGCCGATCAGCTGAGTCACGTGTTCCATCCTCCCCCTCCCTGACACAATGCCATGTAGCCTTTTACAGTATTGTTTATTACAGCCCTGCTGTTCTCATGTACTGCTTATTTACTAAAAACATGTCCATTAATACCAATTGTGTTGTTATAAGATAATGTAATGCTCCATTACTAGTAAACATTATGATTAAATCATACAAAATGTCACCGAGCGGCGACCGCCTGCCATGGTGAAATTACTGGCCACGCTAATTTTTCTAACTTCATCTCACGTCTAAAGGAAGCTTCAAAAAGCATATGGTTATAGAATATTTTGTGCTTAGAATTAAATGTTCTTTCACCTGTATCAATATTTGCAGAAACTCGTGTTACACCCTCCATAAATGATACATACATACATAAATACATATACATAGAAGATACATAGATATACATAAATGATACATACATACATACATAGAAAGTTTTATCAAAGGAGAACTGTAAGGATACAAAATATATACGTACTACATACAGATATGATGTTTTAATTTAAGAGAGTAGGTAATAGGCAAGGATTTAAACAAGGAGAGAGAGAGAGAGAGAGAGAGAGAGAGAGAGAGAGAGAGAGAGAGAGAGAGAGAGAGAGATGCAAACAGACGGATTTACAGACATCTACATACATTTACAGACATACTTACAGACATTTACATATACATCAACACAAATCAATGATGCATAACAAAGACGTACACACAAACATACATACGTGTAGATAAAAGTGTCCGAGCAAACATTCACACACACACACACATCTACATTTCCCTGAAGGTAAACAAACACAATGGCACAAAACAAACACGTGAAACAAACAAAGAAATAGATGATGATAGAGGTGATGAAGGAGATGAATAACAGAAACAGGTAAACAGGAGAGAGTTAGAAAGCCACAGGTAACACACACACACACACACACACACACACACACACATACACACACACACAGATAGCTCTCCCCCAAAAAAACTAATAAAAATTCAGGAATCACACGAAGGCGAGCAGAATAAATACACATGAAGACATACAGACACACAGGTAACATTTTGGGACATCATTGAGAGAGAGAGAGAGAGAGAGAGAGAGAGAGAGAGAGAGAGAGAGAGAGAGAGAGAGAGAGAGAGAGAGAGAGAGAGAGAGAGAGAGAGAGAGAGAGGTGTCCAAGAGGCAGCACATGACTACAGGACGAGCAGGCTTACAACACGTCAAGTAAAGCCGAGGGCAGGCCAGGGAGGCACGTAGGCCGCCACTCCCTGCCACGCCCCCCCCATCACCCTGCCACGCCCCCCCCCAATCACCCCAGGGGCAGGACTCGCCGCGCAGGGGTGAAGGGCAGGCGGCTTCCTTCTCCCGGGGGCAAGACGGGGAAGGGAGGGGTAGGAGAGGAGAGGAGATAGGTATAATAAGAGATGAGAGTAGAGAGAGAGGTAGGAGAGGAAGGTAGAGAAGAGAGGTATTATAGGAGAGGAGAGAAGAGGAGAGGAGAGGAGGGAGAAGAGGAGAGGAGAGGAGGGAGAAGAGGAGAGGAGAGTAGGGGAGAGGAGAGGAGAGAGGGAGAGGATAGGAGAGGAGAGGAGAGAAGAGTAGGGAAGAGGAGAGGAAGAGGAGAGGAGAGGAGAGGAGAGGAGAGGAGAGGAGAGGAGAGGAGAGGAAAGGAGAGGAGAGGAAAGGAGAGGAGAGGAGAGGAGAGGAGAGAGGAGAGAAGAGAAGAAGAGAGGAGAAAGGGAGAGAGATGGGAGGCGGTATGATAAATGGTATGCATGGAATGTGAGTAGTTGCTGATCGTTCGTCATGTAATAATAATAATAATAATAATAATAATAATAATAATAATAATAATAATAATAATAATAGAAATAATAATAATAATGATGAAAAGGTAGAATAGGTATATTAATGTAATAAAATATAGATATTAACTCCCACTGCCATTACCAACACAAATAAGGAGGAGAAGAAAGAAGTATACAGTAGATATTTTTCTTTACCCTTACTCCACCACAACCACAACAACAACTACTGCTACTACTACTACTACTTCGTCATTTTCATCAGAGGAAGCCGGTTTTCATGCCTATTAGATGATTCTTCCACCGCAAAATTCAAGTCTCTCTCTCTCTCTCTACCACAAAATATAACTCTCTCTCCACCACAAAATATAACTCTCTCTCTCAAGTTTCTCGCAGGAATTCGTACATATATCTTGCCTGTGTGTGTGTGTGTGTGTGTGGTTCTCTGTCCATCCGTCCTTCGTGATCTTCTCCACTTGAATCGCAATTAATCCTTTACTCCTCCACTAGTCTCGCCTCCACTCCACTCCCTCCACTTGACTCTCTTTATAAGTCTTTTACGCCGTCTGCCATTTTTTTTTTTTTTCTTCTTCTTCTTCTTCTTCTTCTTCTTCTTCTTCTTCTCCTTCTCCTCCTCCTCCTCCTCCTCCTCCTCTAGAGAAAACTGCGAACTCATACAAAGTGATCTCGACAAACTATCAGATTGGAGTGATAAATGGCTATTAAAATTCAATTCCGATAAATGTAAAGTAATGCATATAGGCAACGATAACCTCAAATATAACTATCAAATGCAAAATAAATCGTTAACTGAAGTACAGCAGGAAAAGGATCTAGGTGTCATCATCAGTAATGATCTGAAAACCAGTTCGCATTGCCTAGCTGCCAGTAAAAAGGCAAATATGATGTTGGGCTTTATTAAACGTAACTTTGAACATAAAACTCCGAAAGTAATGACACAATTATACA
>JACEEZ010015748.1:100000-125000 GCA_016584305.1 Chionoecetes opilio
CTACCACAGCCACTACTACCTTCCTTCCTTCCCACTACCACAGCCACTACTACCTTCCTTCCTTCCCACTACCACAGCCACTACTACCTTCCTTCCTTCCTTCCCACTACCACAGCCACTACCACCTTCCTTCCTTCCCACTACCACAGCCACTACTACCTTCCTTCCTTCCCACTACCACAGCCACTACTACCTTCCTTCCTTCCTTCCCACTACCACAGCCACTACCACCTTCCTTCCTTCCCACTACCACAGCCACTACTACCTTCCTTCCTTCCCACTACCACAGCCACTACTACCTTCCTTCCTTCCTTCCCACTACCACAGCCACTACCACCTTCCTTCCTTCCCACTACCACAGCCACTACTGCCTTCCTTCCTTCCCACTACCACAGCCACTACTACCTTCCTTCCTTCATTCCCACTACCACAGCCACTACTACCTTCCTTCCTTCCTTCCCACTACCACAGCCACTACTACCTTCCTTCCTTCCCACTACCACAGCCACTACTACCTTCCTTCCTTCCTTCCCACTACCACAGCCACTACTACCTTCCTTCATTCCCACTACCACAGCCACTACTACCTTCCTTCCTTCTCACTACCACAGCCACTACTACCTTCCTTCCTTCCCACTACCACAGCCACTACTACCTTCCTTCCTTCCCACTACCACAGCCACTACTACCTTCCTTCATTCCCACTACCACAGCCACTACTACCTTCCTTCCTTCCTTCCCTCTACCACAGCCACTACTACCTTCCTTCCTTCCCACTACCACAGCCACTACTACCTTCCTTCCTGCCCACTACCAGTCACTATCATCCACTAGCCACTCGTATATGAAAGGGAGTCACTTCGGTAAAAACAAAAATTTAAAACATTCACTAAGAGACCTACACATACCGCAAATAACAAAATTCAACTATATAGCAAAATATTGGGCTGTTTATGCAATATAGTAATAAATAAAAACACATGGCAGTCTGTGCAATATAGTAATCAATGAAAAAAATTAAGTGCATGGTAATTATACTAAAGTGTACAATATAATATCATAATACTGTTATTCGTGACTATAGTCTATTTTTTTTAACGATGCAAAAAATCCTGACCCCTTGCTGCTTACTGACTAATATTTGATGCCAGGAGAAGGGAATACAACGCTTCTTCTAAATTTCAGCTGTACTTTATCATAGTTAACCATATTATCAGGTAAACATAGGCATAATTTTAAGCATGGGACCTTAAGATAGAATGGAATTTTTGCCTTGTTAAAAAAAAAAGAAGACTATAATCAAAGACCAACCATACCTATCCCAGGGGTGTCCGGTACAGTACACGTCTGTTACTCTAAGGCGGGTAAGTAAATATATAAAATAAATAAATACATAAAAAAGATAAATATACAAAACAAAATAAAAAATATAGCCAATCCTAAGAGAAATTTTGGTACGTTACAAATAGCAACTATCCTGATCTTTACCATTACAACCATCACAATTCCCTGAGAGCCGCTTAACCCCTTCACGCCCAGATCTTTCTTTTGCTATAAAAAAAATCATCTGTTGTTGGCCATGAAATTACGAAAAGTAACTAAATATACCAAATTACCTAGTGGACAAGGATACTAAACAGGGGGCATTCCAGGACAGGTGGCCCACCAAAATGACAAATTAACACCTCACCAACTCCGATTTTGCTTAAATTTGGCACATGTTATGAGTGTTGCTGCCATATGCCTTATGCAAAATTTGAGCACTCTAGGGTCAACGGGTCTCCTGTAAGAGGTCATCAAAATTTTGGCATGACCTCGAAAATGACCTAAAAGATCAAACTTCAAATGTCCCTAAAATCTTTATTTATAAACTTAGAGAGATGGTTTTAATATCTTTTTTACTCAGTATGAGTCTCTGAATCATTCTAGGTTTACAGAATTAACTTACATCAATAACTGAAAAAAGGGCACAAAATTTGAACTTTGACCTTGACCTGTGACCTTGAAGTTCACTCGCGACAAAAAAAATCATTTAGTCAAAATTGAAGCTTTGTATGTTTACTTCAAAATAACATAAAAAAATTGTGTCTTATTCTACATAGGTAAGCCTGTACAGGTTGTCAAAGCCAGGCAGAAATATGTTATGCCTATATTCGGACCATGTTTTTCTATTTTTATATACCTATTTAGCTATGAAAAATGAGTTTTAGCCACAGATAATGAACATTAATACAAATAAATAAGAAAAATTATGTTAGAGTGAACCATTTATTCAATTGATTGAACTAATGAATGAAATTGTTTAGTAAAATAGTAAGCTCATAAATTAAATTATAAAATGAAAATAAATTAATAAATTTGTTAAAAGTACTTTTCAATTAATCATGTGTGTTACCAGGATGCGGTACGAGGAACCAACTCAAATGCACCCAACCTACCTCTTTCCCCAACCACCACGGTCCATATAATGAGATTTTTGGATAATTAAATTTTATTAATTAATGAGATAAAGTTATCATATATTTGTAGGTAGGTACATTTTGTCATAATTCATGTTTACAAATCCTTTGAAGTTTTATTTTTGTAATGACAAAAAATTCTGCTCAGCTTCTTCCATTTCATTAAGCTTGAAGCAATAACGAATTCTCCTGGCTCCCTGCAGGTTTGGGTTTGTCATGATCCGCAAAACGTTCTCATGGGTCACCCAACACTTGTCAGCTTTAGACTGTACAAATGCATGAGACCCTGACTTTCCTTTGGGGTGCAAGAATATCATCAATGCATCACCAAACTCCTCTGACATTTCCTCAATCATTGCAAACCATAGTTCCTCTATGTAAATGCAAGCTACAAACATCCCAACAACCAAATTTATTAATTTATTTTCATTTTATAATTTAATTTATGAGCTTACTATTTTACTAAACAATTTCATTCATTAGTTCAATCAATTGAATAAATGGTTCACTCTAACATAATTTTTCTTATTTATTTGTATTAATGTTCATTATCTGTGGCTAAAACTCATTTTTCATAGCTAAATAGGTATATAAAAATAGAAAAACATGGTCCGAATATAGGCATAACATATTTCTGCCTGGCTTTGACAACCTGTACAGGCTTACCTATGTAGAATAAGACACAATTTTTTTATGTTATTTTGAAGTAAACATACAAAGCTTCAATTTTGACTAAATTATTTTTTTTGTCGCGAATGAACTTCAAGGTCACAGGTCAAGGTCAAAGTTCAAATTTTGTGCCTTTTTTTTAGTTATTGATGTAAGTTAATTCTGTAAACCTAGAATGATTCAGAGACTCATACTGAGTAAAAAAGATATTAAAACCATCTCTCTAAGTTTATAAATAAAGATTTTAGGGACATTTGAAGTTTGATCTTTTAGGTCATTTTCGAGGTCATGCCAAAATTTTGATGACCTCTTACAGGAGACCCGTTGACCCTAGAGTGCTCAAATTTTGCACAAGGCATATGGCAGCAACACTCTTAACATGTGCCAAATTTAAGCAAAATCAGAGTTGGTGAGGTGTTACTCTCTGGGCCACCTGTCCTGGAATGCCCCACGTAGGTCATATCTATAAAACATTGCTTATATTCACAAAAAAATGTCTAATGGTACCCAAATTACAATGGAAATTACGTTCTGGGTCTCAAGGGGTTAATGAATGGTACAGACTCCGAGCAACCACCTGCCGCGTCATGAATACCACTACAATAACACACCACACCACTTCCTCTCAATTGTCTCCCCAAGTGTATCCATAACAAGTATTAACAACCAAGTACCTACTCATAACTCAATAACATCCGCCTTCCCACTCATAGCATACTTACACCTCATAACAACCAAGTATACCTACTCTTAACTCAATCTGTCTTCCCACTCATAGCCAGCTTACACCTGCTTTCCACCTCATTAGTGCATTAATACCTTATCATCTCATTATCCTCACACTCTATACCTTCTCCTAAATCTTATATACCTACCACTCACAACATGCTAAATCTTATATACCACTCATAGCATGCTTCCACCTGCCTTCCACCTCATTAGTGCATCAGGACCTTATCACCTCATCATCCTCACACCGGTATACTGCCTCCTAAATCTTAAGGGGGCTCATGAGTTGTATCAGCCATCCTGATATCCTACCACTGTCTTCTGTCTCTAAAAATCCTAAATCTTATAAATCTTAAGGGGGCTCATGAGTTGTATTAGCCATCCTGATATCCTACCACTGTCTTCTGTCTCTAAAAATCCTAAATCTTATAAATCTTAAGGGGGCTCATGAGTTGTATTAGCCATCCTGATATCCTACCACTGTCTTCTCTTTCTAAAAATCCTAAATCTTATAAACCTTAAGGGGGCTCATGAGTTGTATTAGCCATCCTGATATCCTACCACTGTCTTCTGTCTCTAAAAATCCTAAATCTTATAAATCTTAAGGGGGCTCATGAGTTGTATTAGCCATCCTGATATCCTACCACTGTCTTCTCTTTCTAAAAATCCTAAATCTTATAAACCTTAAGGGGGCTCATGAGTTGTAACAGTCATCCTAATATCCTACCACTCTTCCCTCTCTAAAAAATCTATCTTCTGCATCTCAACTCAGCTTCCTCCTCCCTTGATTAATTTTACCGTTCAAATAACCCATCTACATTCTAACCCCAGTTGTAATAGTCATCCTAATAACGTACCAGTCTCCCCTCTCTTAAAAATATCTGCATATCTTCACCACAGCTTCCTCCTTCCTTGATTTACCGTTCATATAACGCGTCTACATCCTAATCCCAATCTTCCGTCAGTCAAACACACCCTGCCTTTGTTTTTAAAATCATCCTACCGCATATCCTATCACAAATTTCCTCACCTGTAATCTAGCGTTCAATATAACACCTGTCATTTTCCTTCAAGCTCACGTCACCTGTTCACCCAGACACCCAACCATCCTTCCGCATATCCTATCATACCTTATTATCCTCACCTGTAATTTAACGTTCAATATAACACCTGTCTTCTACCTTCTCTTCCTTCAATCTCACGTCACCTGTTCACCCTGACGCCCGTTTCCCGTTATTCAGACGCCCAAACAACAGGAGAAAGGAGGGAGAGGAACAATGGAGATACCTGGCCAAAGTGAAAGCCCACCTGAGCTCAATTGAATGAAAGCGAGGTAGATTTACACAATTAACACAATACCATCATCTTTGAATCTGAATCCATAGTGAATACGACCCTAGATGAATATACAATAAACCTTACATAGGAAAAGACATTAATTCTACTCACAATAGATATAGATAGATAGATAGATGCTATATTGACTACAGTATATTTACAAGGGAACTCGATAAAATACCAACGAACTCCATAAAACTCAATAAAATAATACATCTCCATTATCTCTCTACTACTCACTCTACTGTTTGAATCAGAGAAGAACACTGTGTCATAACAATATCTTGGTTCTTTTATTTCTTTATCTATATATATTTTTTGCTATTACATGGTGGGGATGGTTGGATCGAAGGGTGTTTTTTGTTGTTAACTGCAGGTGTTAAGGATGACAAATGATCCGCCATCTGCTTCACCTCCCTGCCTGTATGTAACCTGTGCATACCTTCACTTTCACCGCCTTCGTCACCCAAACAACACTTTCACCCCTTCCCCCTTGAGTACCAGGCTCTCTCTCTCTCTCTCTCTCTCTCTGTCTGTCTGTCTGTCTGTCTGTCTGTCTGTCTGTCTGTCTGTCTGTCTGTCTGTCTCCTTGTGCCTCTCTCTCTCTCTCTCTCTCTCTCTCTCTCTCTCATGTGGCCCGTTATGACCTGTTGGCTAACACACACACACACACACAAGTGGTCGACCTTGAGTAGCCAGAGTATGACCTCCTAACGGAACTCAAGATTGGCAGGTATTAATGCACGCGCGCACACACACGCACACTGAACACTGGAGTCAAAAGATTGGTAAATTAGTGTGTGTGTGTGTTGGCCCGAGACAGGTGAGGGCGGAAGAGGCACCTGTCTGTCCGTTGTGTCCCAATACAGGTGCGGCCATCTACCTGTAGCGGCATTATACATACATTCCACCTAATGACAGGTGTGTGTGTGTGTGTGTGTGTGTGTGTGTGTTTCCTGCCCGGAGCTATGGCCTCAAACTTGAAAAGACGTTCACCCCCACCACACCTTCCCCCCTTACCTCCCTCACCTTGTCCTAACAACTACCACTACACTCGCCCCCACCTACATACACCCAATAACCTTGCCCCCCCCCTACCTGCCTCCTACCATACCACGGCCTTCTATATACATGTATATAGAAGGCCGTGACCATACCCATGTGCCCCCCTACACCTCCCCCTCCCCTACATCCATGCCCTCCCTCCCTTACATCACCCAACACCATACAGGTCCCACCTTTTCCCTCTTTCAAAACACCTACACTACCACCACCCAACACGCCGCCCGTTGCCTACAGTGGCGGGTGATGGGCGGGCAGGGCGTGGTGAGGCGAGAGGCCCCTCACACGCCCGCTCAAGCGTTAGGCACCAATGGGTTGACTCACATGCCAACTTTCGTCTGGTAATAAATAAGCTGACTGACTGACTGACTGACTAGGCTGAACACCGTCATCGCCGCCTGCAGTAGTCAAGGCAGCGTTCCATTCATGCGTGTGTGTGTGTGACGGGGAGCGGCCCACCCCTGCCCCCCTCCCTCCTGGTACTACAAGTTACGAATTCCACACTGTTCTCAGGCCAACGGTCTTGGCTGACCAGCACTGTGTCCTCACCACCACCACCCACCTTGCGCCTCAAGACCCGCGATCACACCTCCAGCCGTGCGGGGACGTCACCTTCGGGGCCGCCTGCGTGTAGCAATCCAAAGCACCGTGGGGATAACAATCAATATAAGGTTCAAGACACGATTACAAGTCACGAACACTGTCAGGGAATGCCAGCTTGAGCCAGGGAGCGGCACGGGTTCACTACACGATAGTCTACCGTCAACTGGTCCCGCGGTGGGGCTGAGGGGCTGCCTGGGCGAGGTTGGCAGTGCACGCCAGATGCCAGCCGTCGGTTTACTTTCCTTATTATTAAATACCTTCAGGCACTGTCCCGATCCGCAACATAACATGTAATTGATGAAAAGGATAAATTAGATGGGACTCAAACAGACAACCCAGGTGTGGTTCCCTCCTGGTAGAGGGGAAAGCTTCATCTTGCTGCTGCCAACAAACAGAAGGGAAATTAGCAGACTACAGATCTGTCTCTTTATTGCAGAGATAAGAGTGTCTGGGGGAGCTTCTGGGGCAGAGGAGGACCGAGGGTGAGGTCTCCAGGGCACCCAACATCCGGCAGGACACAGCGGGACTGGAATTATTCTGGTCGCCCGTGTTATGTCCCTCACTGGCACCTCCACCAGGCCTGCCAACCGCGCCCCACCGCCGCCAGCACTGTGGACTGTGGAGGGAATCTACTGGCACATAGCGTCACTTTACCATCAACAAACGGTCTGAGAGGCCTACTGGGGAGCCTCTCAGCAGGATTACAACTTCCTGGGTTTTGCTACAGCCGGGCCTCGCACCAGGACCGGAAGACCCCTACAGCAGCTGTCCGACACACATACCGCGAGGAGAGAAAGTGACTTGTCAGGTGTGCGTGTGTTTGATCGGCAAACACGGTTACCTGGTAGGGGCCTCACACACTGCCCCGTCAGGATAATGAAGAGACTACCATGACACTGTCGCTTCATACAAGGACGAAGAGGCGCTGACACACACACACACACACACACGAGGAAGGGAGGGCAACGGCTACCATCGAGCCCCTCTAGTAAGCCGCTTCCGGACTTTTAGACTTTAATATATATGCAAATTTAACACAGTCTGCCAGCGTGGGCATCAATAGGACCGTCGGCGATAATCATTACTTTAACACACACACACACGCACTAGTAGCACAGCAACAAGCATGGGATGGCACTGTATAGGGGCGTGGGTGTAAAGTTGAAATGAAGTGAACTTTTTTTTACTTTTATCTGTCTTTCTGTTTTTTCTGTCTTTTGTATACTTGCCCCCCCCCCAACTTCTTTGTAATTCCCACCCCCCTTTTCTCAATAAACTTGTAAACTTGTAACTTGTACACTGAGTCACACAGTACGGCGCTGCAGGGCCAGGGACGCCACACGCTGCCCTTCACGCCCAAATCTTTCCTTTGTTATATAAAATCGTCTGTTGTTAGCCATAAAATTACGAAAACTAACTGAATATACCAAATTACCTAGTGGACAAGGATACTAAACAGGTCATAGCTATTAAATATTGCTTATATGCCCTAAAAAATCGTCTAATGGTACCCAAATTACAATGGAAATTACGTTCTGGGTGTGAAGGGGTTAAAGGCGTGGCTGCCATGGGGATGAAACGGTGGAGAACAACAAAGAAAAGGAAAAGGATATCTACCACCATCACCGCGGCATGGAATTTTGGACCACAAACATAAAGTTATAATAATCATGACAACAACAATAATAATAATAATAATAATAGCAATAACAATAATAAAATCGATAATAATAACAATAACAATAATAAAATCGATAATAATAACAATAACAATAATAGATACTAAGACCAGCAATTATCATTATAGTTTTTGTAGCATTATTATCACTATTATTATTTATTATTATATTATTATTATTACTATTTTATTGTATTTGTTGTTATCACTATCAGTATTGCTATCTTCATTATCATTGCATCCTGTGAGTCGTCGCCCACACCAGCGGCGTCATACTCGAGGCACTGCAACCTTTAAATGCTACAACAGGGATTTTAATTTTCACGGAACAAACAATAAAAAAACATTCAGCGAATTTTTCAACTTGATCGATCAGAGAGAGAGAGAGAGAGAGAGAGAGAGAGAGAGAGAGAGAGAGAGAGAGAGAGAGAGAGAGAGGAGAGAGAGAGAGAGAGAGAGAGAGAGAGAGAGAGAGAGAGAGAGAGAGAGAGAGAGAGCTAACTTGAAATTTTAAACAGACTTATCCTCACTCTCCCAGGTCTCCCTGCTTCCTCGTCCCCCTCTCCCTTTCTCTCTCAACAGGTAGGAGGGTGAAGAGGGAGGGAGGGAGGGCAGGGGGAGAGGGAAAGGGAGGGAGAGAGGGCAAGGGAAGGGAGGGAGAAGGGGACCAGAGGGCGCTTTACCTGAAACTGTCCCTTTTTTATTACGATCCTCTCTCTCTCTCTCTCTCTCTCTCTCTCTCACCGTTGCATTTCCCCTCCCTGCCTCTCTCTTCCTACATTATTCCTCCACTGTTGCCAACCACACACACACACACACACACACACACAGGGTGCACCAGTAATCAATACAAGTGCAAGCGTTAGAAAGTGAGAAAGGGTGGGGCAGAGAGAGAGAGAGAGAGAGAGAGAGAGAGAGAGAGAGAGAGAGAGAGAGAGAGAGAGAGAGAGAGAGAGAGAGAGAGAGAGAGAGAGAGAGAGAGAGAGAGAGAGAGAGAGAGAGAGAGAGAGAGAGAGAGAAGAGAGAGAGAAGAGAGAGAAAAAAAACAAGGACAACCATAAGAGTGTTGAGTCTAAACACACATAGATGAAGGTTAAAAAAATGTACAAAGATGATATCACGAATATTGATCAAAACAAAAAGGGGAAAAAGGTTGGTTTTATATATTTTCTTGCTGGACTAATAGCAGGAAAGAGGCTGTCCTTACTCCCCTTGCTGCTAACTGAATACTAAATATGAGAGAGAGAGAGAGAGAGAGAGAGAGAGAGAGAGAGAGAGAGGAGAGAAGAGAGAGAGAGAGAGAGAGAGAGAGAGAGAGAGAGAGAGAGAGAGTTGGGTATACAAACAAGAGACCTGCTTAGAAGTCCACGAAAAACAATTCAGTTAATATTTCTTTCTTTACAAGTGACTTTTATTCCGAGCCACACACACACACACACACACACACACACACACACACACACACACACACACACACACACACACAGTTCATAACCCTTGGTCTTAAACGAGTCATCACTAATGCTTCCAGTGATAATGGTGACGATAGCGCTAAAAAAAAAAAGATGGAAGATAGTAACTGATTTGTTGATGATAATTTATGACTCATTTCATAGCAGCGCATCACCCCGGGTCATAAACACTAACACTACTGAAGGGGGGGGGGGGGGGGGGGGTTACACCTACATGAGCACAGAGGGAGGAACAGGTGAACACGTAGCGTATTAAATAAGTAAATAAATAAATAAACACATGAATATCTATACAAATAAATAAATAATACCCAACACCAGTTTAGAACATTTTCTTAAATATAAAAATTTCTGCACGAGTCATTCTGCAAATCAGCTTTTTTTTTTACCCATCAAGAAACTGCGCAGGAAAAAAATATAAAATTGTAATACAGTTAATAAATAAACACATAGTAGAAATATGACTTGAATATTTTACTGCTTGAGTATGCTACGCCACTTTCTTCTTTCTTATTTATAACAAAATCATTATTATTACTATCATCTTTTATCATTATCATCGTTCTCCTCCATTTGCTTTTTCTATAATATTCGTCATCTTACGTTGAAGCAATCGATTCTCAGCTAACAAACAAACAGATTCATTCCTGAGACGCTTACATCATCGACACTTTTGTTTCCCTGGCCGATGATGCTATTCGACAAAAATCAGTGGAGGAAAAAGAGGAGGAGGAGGAGGAGGAAAAGAAGAACAACAACAAGAACAAAAAGAGGAGGAGGAGAAAGAAGAAGAAGAAGAAGAAGAGGAGGAGGAAGACTACGATTACTACCAATGCGGACGACAACAACAATAACAATAAACAACAACAACAACAATAACCACAGTTGAAGCTATGCAACCTCAACATCCTCGCACAACAACACGTCAATGTGATCAACGTACATAACAAACAATGGAGGCGTGAGTGTCGAGAAGGATGTGATATAAGCTGCATTACGACAATTACTGAGATGATGAAATGAGGAAGAGGTGGAGGAGGAGGAGGAGGAGGGGAAGGAGGAGGAGGGGAAGGAGGAGGAGGAAAAGGAGGAGGAGGAAAAGGAGGAGGAGGAATGAGATGCATCGTGTGGTTATGACGAAGTTACTCACCCCAAAGAATGTGTTTTTTATGAGTAAGTAAGTGAGTAAAGTAAGTAAGTAAGTAAGTTTTATAAGTAGGTGAGGATGTAACGTAACGGTGCACGTAACAACAACTACAACAATAACAACAATGATTACTGCTGCTACAAGGAAAGAAAAGATTGAATGTAAAGAATCAAGCATCAGTCTGTTTAATTAATCCCTTCACACCCAGATCTTTCCTTTGCTATATATGTATAATAGTCTGTTGTTAGCCATAAAATTACGAAAAGCAACTTAATCCCTTCAGACACAGAAGGTAATTTCCATTGTAATTTGGGTACCATTAGACGATTTTTAGTGACTATAAGCAATATTTTATAGATATGACCTGTTTGTTATCCTTGTCGACTAACTAATTTGGTATATTCACTTACTTTTCGTAATTTTATGGCTGGACAACATACAATTTTTGTATAGCAAAGGAAAGATCAGGGCGCGAAGGAGTAAATATACCAAATTAGCTAGTGGACAAGAATACAAAAACAGGTCATATGTATAAAATATTTCTTATACGTATTCATTAAAATAGTCTAACGGTAACCAAACTGCATGCGTTCTGTTTGCATGCATCTGTTTATACGTTTTTGCAATGGAAATTATTCCTTCTGGGCTTAAACAAGGAGGGATAATGGAGGGACAAGGAGCAAGGTGGAAGAGAAGGAAAGAGATAAGGGAAAGGATGGGTACGAGAGAGAAAAGGCAGATCAGGCAGGAAAAATTTGAAGGTATGTGGATAAGAACTGGAAGGAAGGAAAAATAAGGGAATATAGGGAGGAAAAGATGGGATAGAAGGAAAGGGGTTAAACCAGCTTGCCAGATGACCTAACCCAACCCTCGTGCCATTACTTCCTCCCTTGCCTCGCTTATCCATCCACCCTATTCCCCTCTGATGACCACCAATCAAGGGGAGACGAGGGTAGGAGTTATCTATTACAATTACATTAACCCGTGATATGTGCCAGTACAAGCAGAGATAGAGAGGGAGGGGGGGAGAGAGAGAGAGAGAGAGAGAGAGAGAGAGAGAGAGAGAGAGAGAGAGAGAGAGAGAGAGGAGAGAGAGAGAGAGAGAGAGAGAGAGAGAGAGAGAGAGAGAGAGAAAGCAGGTAGACATTTGAGCAAAACAAGCAGAAGGAAATGACCTTTTATTAACAAATGACACGCGATACAATGACAACTCGAAAAAAAGTATATGAGAAAAATGCACACACACACACACACACACACAGTCATCAGTGAAACAAATGACAAGCACAATATCAGAATCCAACTTCCTTGCTGCTCTGACGCACGAAATGAAAATAACTGATCTCTCTCTCTCATCGCTAAAAGAAAGCTAAGACCTAAATATCCATGACTAATATAGGAAGAAAATAGACAGATAGGCAATTAGACATATATTTGCACACAAAAAAACATAGAAGGATAACATACTTTAACATACAAGTGTCTAAATCAACCATAAAGAAGTAGACTTATACATGTAACTAAAGATTATCCTAAGCCTATTCATTCATCGTTAAGAATATATACACAGCTTGGATAATAAGGATAAAGGGCACTGTAAATAACAAATAAACAAATAACAGAAATGGCATAAATATAACCTCTTACAGTCTTACACCTACACGTGGTAGTTGCTGTTATTAAGTTAACACTACCTACATCCACCTTTCATCCCCATCCATGCAATTGTCCAGCCTTCTTTTAAAACTCCCTATTGACTCCGCACTAACTACCTGATGACTGAGTCCATTCCAATCATCTACCACGCTATTTGTAAATCAGTTTCTTACTATTTCTTTTTCAAATCTACGCTTTTCCAGTTTGAATCCGTTACTATTTGTTCTACCCTGATTACTAGTTGTAAGAACTTTTCTTACAAAATATCGGACAAACAAAAAGACGAAATGTACGAGAAATAGTAGCTTTCAGACGATAGCAAAGAAAGTGTTGACAAAAGAATATGTAATGTTTTTCACAAAGGACAATGGACTAAAAAAGACGAAATGTACGAGAAAAAGAAGTTTATAGTTGCCGCGGTAACTTCCAGACGATAGTAATGGATCACGTGTTAGAAGGTATGTATGTATGGACCCAGATATCCTTGGCGCACCCCCGACACGCGGCGGGACTCTCCTCGTGCAGCAGACGACACAACGCTACCACCACCACCATCCAGTCCAGGCACAGGGGGTCCCGGCGCGCCAGGGCGTCCACCTCCCGGTGGCGGGCGTGCAGAGTGGCGTGGCCGTGGAGGTGGCGGAGGATGTGCTGCGCACCAACACCACCACGGCGTACAGGTCGCAGTACTCCTTGCCGGGAGCCTCGGCGCCCCTCATGGCGGACTGCAGGCCCACCAGGGACACAGCCACGCCAACTGTGTCTCCCGCCACGCCCTGCCGTGCCTCCATCAGGATGTTACGCTGGTGCAAGTTGGTGTGCACGACCCCACACTCGTGCATGGCCTTCAGCACGAGGCACGCCTTCCCAAGGGCCAGGAGGTACGTGCGGGCCGTGGCCGTGAAGTGGTACAGGGGCTTCCCGGGGCAGTATGTCATGACGAGGGCGACCCAGGGGGGGGGGGGGGACCGTACAGACGGGGCACGCCCTACACGTCACGTAGGGCGTGCAGAAGCCAGGGAGGCCGTGGCCGTGCTGGTCACTGCCCGGGGCACCCTGTAAACCACCTACTTCAAGCCGCCGCCAGGCATGAGCAGGAGGGCGGTGTAGGCCAGTGTGGGGCGCGTCTCCGTCAGCAGCGCCCCGGCACCCTCGCCCCCCAGGTGAGGCGAGGCAGCGGGCAGGGGCACAGCGAGGTAGGGGAAGGGCAGGGGGGGGGGGAGTAAAGTAGTAGGAGGATAGTCTCTCACTCATGATGGAGTCTTGTGTGTGTGTGTGTGTGTGTGTGTGTGTGTGTGTGGTAGTGTGGTTGTGACACTAGAGTGGTTCTGATCGTAGAGAAAAAATAAATGTATATGTTATAATTAGAACTACGAAAATACACTACACTGTCATATGATCCTCAGTGACCTAATATAGTTTCCGTGGTTCTAAAGCAACTTAATGACGTACGGTAATACATGGAGGGGAGGGGGTGTTTTGAAGGGGGGATGGAGAACAAGAGGAGATGCGAACAGAAATAGCCCTCCCTCTCTCCCTCCCTCCCTTTCCCCTCCAGCATGACCCCCTCCCCTCCCACAGCATGCCCCCTCTCCCTCCTCCCCCTCCAGCATAATCCCCCCTCCCCCCTCCCTGTGTCCCCTCCCAATCCCGTGTCCTCATCTCCCAGGACAAGACACAATCCTTCACACTTGGAACCCTTGACACTACCCTCCCGTCCTTCATCTCTACTTAACCCCTTGAAGCCCAGAACGTAATTTCCATTGTAATTAGGCTACCATTAGACAGTTTTTAGTGAATATAAGCAATATTTTATAGATATGACCTGTTTAGTATCCTTGACCATTAACTAATTTGGTATATTCAGTTAGTTTTCGTAATTTTATGGCTCGACTACATAATTTTTTTTTTAGTAAAGGAAAGATCTGGGCGCGAAGGGGTTAAATGAATACATGCATACATGAATGAATATATAAATGAATATACGAGTGATTTAATCCATTGATCAATCACTTAATCGGTGTACATACCTTGTGCTGTCATCAATAATATAGCAATAACAATAACAACAATAATAAAAATATTCACAATAATAAGTAATAATAATAATAATAATAAAATCACACCAAGATTCGCAAACAGGCGTCAGGGCGTGCATAACACAGACATGAAGCTAATTATATGGAAATCAATGGCGAGAAAAAATACTGCAAATTCAATCAGAAAATAATACGATAAATACATAAATACTAAATAAGCTTCAAGGCCATATAAGTCAATCTTCCTTACTTAGAGAGAGAGAGAGAGAGAGAGAGAGAGAGAAGAGAGAGAGAGAGAGAGAAGAGAGAGAGAGAGAGAGAGAGAGAGAGAGAGAGAGAGAGAGAGAGAGAGAGAGAGAGAGAGAGAGAGAGAGAGAGAGAGAGAGAGAGAGAGAGAGAGAGAGAGAGAGAGAGAGAGAGAGAGAGAGAGAGAGAGAGAGAGAGAGAGAGAGAGAGAGAGAGAGGGAGAGAGAGAGAGAGAGAGAGAGAGAGAGAGAGAGAGAGAGATATGCAAGTCATGATAAGAAGAGTCCTGGAAATGTGAGAGAGAGAGATGCAAGTCGTGATAAGCAGAGTCCTGGAAATGTGACTATAAAGCTTAATTGAAAGTGTGATGAAGCTGTCACGGCCAAGAGCGACGAGAGGCGGGCGACGGCGCTGAGGAGGAGGAGGAGGAGGAGGAGGAGGGTATTTGTTCCCCACATCCACCTTCACACACACATCTTCCCATGCCTTCCACTTTAGTTTTCTTTTTCTTTCATATATCTATTTACTTATCGATCAATTTATTTCTTTTAGGGCATTGTGTGAATAAAGGGACCCCTCCTCCTCCTGCTCCTCACACATCACGTCTCCTGGTAGCTTTTCTTCCTATGTAATCGTATGTAATCCTCCTCCTCCTCCTCTCCAGCATCATAACAGAGGTCATCATCAACATCATAACCACAACAAACAATCCTCTAACCTCCCCCACTAATGTCTTAAAAAAAATTACTAACACTTTTTCAAATAAAGACTAGTAGGGGAGAGCGGGGCAGGTTGCATCGAGGGTAGGTTGCATCATTGCCTCTAACTCACATTAACTTTTTTTATTATTATTATTGTTGTAGTTGTAGTAGTAGTAGTTTATAGTAGTAGTAGTAGTAGTAGTAGTAGTAGTAGTAGTAGTAGTAGTAGTAGTAGTAGTAGTAGTAGTAGTAGTAGTAGTAGTAGTAGTAGTAAGACGATGTACTACGTGTGATAACATGCGAGTTAGAGGCAATGATGCAACCTACCCTCGATGCAACCTGCCCCGCTCTCCCCTAGTGGTAGACATAAAATGGCATTAACCCCTTGAGGCCCAGAACGTAATTTCCATTGTACTTTGACTACCATAACGATTTTTAGTGAATATAAGCAATATTTTATAGATATAACGTGTTTAGTATCCTTGTCCACTTGCTAATTTGGTATATTCAGTTACTTTTCGTAATCTTATGGCTCGACAACATACAATTTCATATAGCAAAGGAAAGATCTGGGTGTGAAGGGGTTAAATATATCTCTTGCAATGCCCCATACAAGCTTTTTCTTGTATAGTAAGACATATATAGAGATAGTAAGAGATATATAGTATGGTAAGATGTAAGGCTTCAGGTTATTCTTCACCTCTTCACTACCCACGCCCTGTACCTAATTTGTACCCCTACACACTATTCAGAAACCTTAACCCCTTCACGCCCAGATCTTTCCTTTGCTATAAAAAATTGTGTGTTGTCGAGCCATAAAATAACGAAAAGTAACTGAATATACCAAATTAGTTAGTGGACAAGGATACAAAACAGGTCATATCTATTAAATATTGCTTATAGTCACTAAAATCGTCTAATGGCACCCAAATTACGATGGAAATTACGTTCTGGGCCTCAAGGGGTTAATGATGATGGTCTTGTATATATGTGTGTTGTCTCTGCTCTTAACGTCCTCTGATGGAGTCTCAATTCTGTCATCAAAGACTGTGCTTGCGTGTAAAATTCTAATGCAGTTTCCATTTCTATTTATTTATATCATTCCGTCTCGCAGAAATATCCAAAATAGGATGACATGAAATTCAACTCATTGTTTCTAAAGCACGCTATCACTCTAAAACCCTTTAAATAACTAGTAAATAGCTTTGGGTTTTACTTTACTAAACGTACGTATTCAAAATTAATCCCGTCATGGTATCTATCAGGTCATAAATTGTTATTAAGTTTCCTCTTTCTCTTCTTTGTGTTGGCAATTTTCTCTCTCAACCTTTCCTCATAAGTTAGTTCTTCTAGCTCTGGTACCATCTTTGTTGCCATTCTCTGTATCCTCTCCAACTTTTTTACATACTTCTTTTTACATGGGGTCCAGCCAATGGTAGCATATTCCATTTTTGGTTGAATCATTGTAGTAATTATCTTTTTCATCATATTCTTGAATTTCAGTAACTACACAAAAATCTAACTATAATACCCTGTAGGACACTGGCAGTAATACAGCAAACCTTATACCTGAAGCTATCGAACACTCAATTCTTATACGTATCTTACCACACAAAAAAATGATGCTAAGAATGCAGCTACATACCAAACACATGCAGCATAACAATTGCATTCCATTCACATCATGTACTGTACCAAGATCTCTGCACATTCTGCAAAATCATACCTCTTCTCCAACATTCCACGTTCCCATGAGGTCAAAGGGTGTATATAATGTCATGGTTGGCTGATTTTGGCAATTGCATTCAACCCGTGTGAACTGTGAAGGTTATCTTTCATTGCAGAATAATTAGCACACACACACACACATATATATATATATATATATATATATATATATATATATATATATATATATATATATATATATATATATATATATATATATATATATATATATATATATATATATATACACACACACACACACACCATGCTGGAACACAAGCACGAACACCCTATTCACTATCAGTACATTCATCCCCAAATGGAATCTAATCACCAAAACCACAGTCATTATTCCCTTGTGATGCACCGAGTCACCGACACCCCCCTGACTGCCTAACAACGCTCCATGACTCCACAAATGTGTACACTGTGGAAACCATCCCAATTAAGGCCTGTTTGCTTGTGTGTGCAACAATACATCTTCAATATGTTATTATATAGAGTCATGATCTGTTTAATATTATTCAATGTTTGGACAACTCTGAATCATGTGTTTTACTGGTGTGTGTGTGTGTGTATTCATCTAGTTGTCTAGTTGTATTTTACAGGGCCTGAGCAACGCTCGTATGGCCCCGTCTCCATATCAACATTTTTATCATTCATCCTTAGTGCTTAGTGTTGGCCGAAGCCAGCACCCCGGGAGGCGGGTCACAAACCCCCGGCTAACACCCGGTACCCATTCACTGCTGGGTGGACAGGGGCTCGAATTTTAAGGAAACAGCCCAACTGTTTCCGCTCCGCCCGGGGAGTGTGTGTGTGTGTGTGAGTGTGTGTAAATATTCACCATGATTTAGCTTGTCTAAACTACGCCTTACTTTTGGTTTAATTTTTTGCCCTTGGCCAGTCCCTTGTGTTGGAAAAAAATTGCATTGCTCATGTCTATCAGCCGAGTTTCATCAGCTATTTGTGAGACTCGGCAGTGAACAGATCAATGTTTACTCCAATAGTAACTACTTGTTTTAAATGGAATCTAGCCATTTTCATACTTTTTTCCGGTATCATGCAGACACTGACTGACTCTTGACTGGTGAAGCACATGACTGCATCTGATGAGTTCATTTGACTGTTGGCAGTCATGTAACCTACATGTTTTCCCCATAGAGTGAGCAGCAAATTTGTAAAGTTACGTTTTGACTTGTGGTGCTTCATGGCATAACATAGCGGCTGCTAACAATGTATTCATATTTACTGAAATACTTAAATATCTATATGGAAAATATATTGTTGTATGTGTTTGGTATTCATTTAGAGATGCATTTGACACACCATACACCTATACAATGATTAAGCCTTTTGAGGTAGTCTTTCTCTGTATCATAGGGACTTTTCTCTTACATGACTCTCCTTTTCAAGTCGTAAGTGCACTATATTGTGTAAACACAATAGTAATGCCTAAATCTACAAAAAGACATACATTAAAACCCCTCTTACAGGAACTACCACGGCCTCTTGTAGATTCCTAAATAAAATATATTCAGGGTAAATTTTCATTCTTGGGCACGACTGTTTTCGAGGATGAAACTGTTTTCTGAATAGCTTTGAAGCTTCCTTACTTGGTTGGCTACCCTAGATAATCCCATATTTAGACTGTATAGAATTTTGGTGCACAAAAATGAAGGCAGCTCATACGATACCTGGAACTCTCGCCGATAGCAATTCTCACCACTGTCGGCTAGTGTTCCAATTTTTTACATCGACGAGTGTTCCTATTCTCGGCGACAGTTCCAGTTCTTGATTTAGATATTGCATTACCCAATATATACATTTAATCAGCTTTAACCCGTGTTTCTACATTCAGCGATTAAATACCAGCAATAGCTCAGACTGGTTCAAAACCGGGCCAGGGCAGTCGGCACGCAACCCATTCAGCTGTTCATCCTTCGGTAAATATTCCGCAGGAGTTGGCGGCGCCAACCACCCGGGCAATCACGCACCATCAAATTAGTTTTTTTTAACCTAAATAACTCAACAAAACCTTACCCAAACCTACCCCAAGCCTAACATAACCTAAACCAAACCTTAACATAACCTAAATCTAACCTAACCAAACCTAAACATAGCCTAACCTAGCAATTATTATATATCAATAAGTGTTATAATTTTGCTTTCCGCAAGTGAATAACTATTGCACAATATACTGAGCTGAAAATAATAGAGAAAAAGTAAGCTGCAAGGCCTGTGGAGCCCGCCAACTCCTGCGGAATATTAACTCTTCCTTCCTTTCAGGGTTGGTCGATAAATGGGTACCTGGGGAACCATTAACAACTAGCGGGTAGGTCTAAGGGGCGCAGCCCCCACAGTAATGTCAGGTGAGTATTGGTCAATAGGAAGTATTGTACTAAACTGCAGTTTTACCGGCATGAGATTAAATTTAGTAAGAGCGGCAAATTTTTGGTAAATTTTTACAATAGGACCGAAATTCCCTACACAATTGGGAGTGTGGTTTCTATTTACCTTAATGGATTCTAAGAAACATTCTCTCTATGAACTTCCATCGCAAATCACTTCTTTCGGAGATATAAGATGTTTTTAATAGGAAGGAGTGTATACTAGGAGATATGAAAATTAAACTAACCTAACCCCCCTTTTGACTCACTAACCTAACATAACCTAATCCCATGCTTTAACCTCCTAACTAAAGCCAAATCTGCATTAAAAATGTGTCCGCGGTAAGGGAAGAACAGAGGCGATGCAGGTCATAGGAGTAAGAAGAGTGAGAGGCACGTAAACACTTGTCTCTCGCCTCCCTATGAACAATATGTCATTATCTCCAAAAGTAATGATTTACGACGGAAGCTCATAGAGAAAATGTTTGTTAGGATCCAATAAGGTAAACAGTCTTGATTTCAAGTCACTCCGGCCCTCCGTCACTCCGGCCCCCCACCCTGGTCACTCCGGCCTACCACCCAGGTCACTCCGGCCTACCCCCCTGGTCACTCCGGCCACCAGTAAAATATGAAGCTATGTTGGTGGAAAGTGACATCATCACCATCACTATGTCATCATCACTATAGCAGCTCACTATCATCAGTGAGCTGCAGGGAAAGAAAGGGCGGTAATTATGGAGGAGAGTTTCACGTTCGTTTTCAGAGACACCAACTACTTTTTCTTGGCTTACAATAGGTGCTTGTTCTAATGGTGCTAGTTTTATTTTGCGCAAACCAAAAAAAAAAAAATGAAAAAAATGTAATAAAAAAATGAAACCTAACCTTATGTTTTAATGAAACCTAACCTAACCCAACCTAATCTAACCTTACAGGTTTTAAAGGAACCTAACCTAACCTTAACCACAAAATATATATATATTTTTTTTTTTTTTTTTTTGGGTTTGCGCAAAATAAAACTAGCACCATTAGAACAAGCACCTATTGTAAGCCAAGAAAAAGTAGTTGGTGTCTCTGAAAACGAACGTGAAACTCTCCTCCATATTAACCGAAAGGGCTACAGAGGGGCAAAGAAGGAAGAAATGTGACAAGTTCGACCCCGAGCTTGACAGACGACCTACAAAGCGATAATAAGCAGAAAAGGTCACAAGAAGAAGAAGAAACACTATGTCATCATCACTATACCATCACCTATTACTGTTACTGGAGAACCTTGTTACTTGGAGTTACTCATGGAACCTTGTCACTACTCATGTCGTGAGTGGTCGTTGCTTAACCTTCGAGCTTCGAGACAAACAGGGTTCAAACAGTTCATCAGAAACATCCCAGGTATCAAATCCTGTGATAGGAGCATACCACTATTTATCCCTGTGTTATTACAGGTTCAATCTGTACTTATTGTATGTAAATAAATCCAGGATCAAATCCAGTGGTAATATTTGTATCGTATATTTTTTTTATTTATTTGTATGAAATAAAGTAGAAGCATACATTTGTTTTGAATATCTAGATTAACTTAAAAAAGTTACACACTTCATACGCTCGAACACGCAGACACGTACATTCAGCTCTGGGAGGCCGCAGTGACTTGCGTTGAACCTTTGAGAAGCCGGAGTGACTAGGGCAGGAGAAACTAGAGGCCGGAGTGACCAGGGCCGGAGTGACTTGTTTCGTTCGTCTTATCATGGGTGAAAAGCATCACCACTATTAACAAGAGGAACGTTGGAGGTGGGTTAAGACATGATAAGAAGACATGTATTTACCTTTTCAGCCGAGATGGTTGTGCCCTGTGTGGCTATCCTTCCAATGGATGTCCTCCTCCCCACTGCCTCTGCCTGTCACCCGTACACGCTGTGTTATCCTCGCTCACCACAAGGTCCACGGCACAGACCTTTACCTAGCCCTTCACTTACAATAGTCTACGATAACACAACGTAATTCCACGTCCTTCAAACGTCAAATATTATAGACGTCTTGAATGTTATTGTTTTGTCGCAAGACTGAACGTTGAGGAGCAAAACAAATCAGCATCGGAACCTCCACCACCTTAACCTGGGGAATCAATACAAGACAGGCCTTTTTTTCACTTAATCATTAAAGTAAATTGTAACATTAATCTACAAAACTCATTGTTGGTATAATATTTTAACGGTATATCATATGAAACATATACGTATGCTATTTATGGATTTTGATGACAGAAAACTGATATTAGAGAAAACGGCTAGGTACAGCTAAGCTATAACTAAGCTATCTACGGTAGCATTTCAACCCTCTATTTTTGTCTTCATACGATGTTAAATAGATGGCCTAGTCTTATTACGATCTCCCTTCATGTCTTGGGTTACACAAATCTATACACAAGCTCAGAAAAAAATGTAGAATATCTTTACATTATTTTAATTAGACTTCTTTGCATTCCACCTTGAAGTTCAGTAAACAATTTTGGCGTAATACTGCATGTCAAGCTGAAGAGGAAGGTAGAGGGCTTAATACAGGCATACATACGGAAGAAAAAAACATTTTCTGTATTGCCAAGGCGTTATGTTGCGCTTTTGTGTATTGTTTATTGTCACTCACACCTGCATGTACCTTTGAAATATGTAAGGTACGGTAGATTTTCATCCTACCTACGTACATCATTGTTGATATAAAGTATATATACACGTGCATAACTTGCAAACTGATGAGGCTTTACTATTTTCTGATATCACCGCTGGTAGCTGCACATTCGCTTTTTATATTCTATTACGGTAATCGGTCATACATCCATTACCTTCTCTATTAATTGATATATAACAATACATAAAAAAATGAATCCTCGAAAATCAGGCCATATATTTAGAGAGTCCCCTTACATCAATGATATTCACCATAGAATGTACCAGTACCAGATCATGGAAAAGAGGTGTAGTTGATGACATATTTAGTTTAGTTATCTGTATCAAGAGGCGAGGATCGAGGTGGTTGGTGGTGGTGGTGGTGACGGCGTCGCGGCAGTAACACAGACCCAGCGGTTATGCGGCGCTGGTGGCCGGGCGGTCCATCTGCACTCCTGATGACGTCAGGTGGTGATTGACTGACGGCACAACCACCAAATAAATGTCGAAAAATCATACATAATAAGACTAATTTCGCACCCTCGGAGGAAATAATTACATATATAAAAGCCACGCTAATACGATATTTTTATGGCCGTGCGGGCTGCGACCAACAATAAGAAACTTAATGGGATACTATCACGTATATTTTCCGTGTGTTCACAGCTTTTATCTTTCTGATTATTACTTATAAATAAAGTTAGCAATAAGATAGCGTGATAACATGAGCGAAATTTGCGAAATACGACACTTCCTGCTGCTGGGGACGACTTTCCCAGCTTTCTCTGCCCACTCGCCCGCCGCCACAACACCAAAAATTGAAATAATGAAATGTAAGTTTTATTTGGAATGTTATTAAGCGAGATAGCTGCCGATACTACGATAAACTTTCCTTTCCTCGTCAGAACTCAAACATTCAGGGAAAAAGACAGGCAGGTCAAGCTGGTCAACCCTAGTTTCCAACCGGGCTCAACATCTGGTTGGGGGTGAGAGGATCTTTTCTGTTCTGTAGCGAGAGGAGGTAGGAAGTGGCGGGTTCTTTTCATTGATCATCGTCGGTCGTTGTGTTGTTCCTGTGATCTCCCTCAGTCTTCTGGATGTTCTTCCCTACCTAAGTCGCTTTCCTGCATTGGTGCTCAGTAGTGCCGCATAAAGACGTGGAGTGTAGTGTATTTCCGCAGATTTGCCTGACTGAACGAAATTCGCACTTATATTTGCACAAATGTGTGAGCGAACGTAGTATGTGGAAACTGGTCTTGGTTTTGCACAATACATCGGAGTCATGGTCGACGCGGCGTTCACACACACACTCCCCACGGCTAAATAATACAGCCAGCAGGACGTTTGCGTTGTTTTTATTATTTTGTTCACTGCAGAATAGATAATTAAGGGAAGAAATCATAAACAGTAATATGATGTGAATGCACCTACACGTACATTTTACAGACGTACGTACAAAACACTAACGAAAGCGTAGGTACTGTACTTACATATACACGTTAGGTAACTATAGGGACCTGTTTCATGGAAGACAGCCGGTGGAGTTATAATGATATAACCTGTAAGCACGGATGAGAAAGGCACATTTTATCCAGTTTCACCGATGATATAATTATGACTAAGAAAAGGAACGTTATCATTTAATTATCATCACTTAATTCAGTGTGATGAGCTTGCAAGAGTGAATAGTTATGATAGCCATTGACTTGCATTTTTTCGTACAGCAAGTTCAATACTATTTACGTACTACTATTAACTTCTTCTATCGCTCCTCAAATCATTACGTAGTATAGTTGATACGGGAAAAAATATAGTAATCATCAATGCCTGTCATCAAAGAGTGTATATGATTTGATTATATGATTCGAAGTTAGTCTTCTAATACGTAATTATTATGAAAAATCATGTACCCATATCTTTTATTTGCTTTAGTACTTAAGTTATTAAGTACTAAATTAAGTTAAGTACTATTATTTATTCCCTTGTCTTGTCTTCCCTAATTTTGTCGTCAGATACGTCGAGATGTAATGTATATATGGACATTAATCCTACGATGAGAGTGCATGATGTTTATAAACAGAGACATACAGTAAATGATCTGCACAGAGTCTCGTTCACGAGGTTCAGAGTTTCAGGGCATTCACTGGCTATTGAGACGGGACGGTGGAACAGGCGGGGGCGTGGTCGCCTTCCTGTGGAGGAGCGTGTGTGTGTATGTGGATCAGTCCAGACGGAGAGGCATGTCGTGGAGAGTTGTCCTGTGACTCAATATTTGAAAGATAGTTACACATTTAACACTTTGGATGATTTGTTTTGCAATTTTAGTAATGATGTTATGTGCAAGATTGTTTATGATATATTGCGGGCGTATGATTAGTTGTGTAGTTGTTAAAGTGTGTTTTCGGAGTATATTATGTGTCTTGTAATCA